>JAQFVV010007918.1:0-49951 GCA_028023455.1 Epiperipatus broadwayi
ACGTGTGCTCTTCCGATATTTTAGTTAAGATATTTTTAGGTTCTATTTAATCTGCCCTGAGGATAATCAATGCATTTAGTTGGTTTTATTTAATTAAAGAAAGCTGATGTTCTATTGTTTACATTTTACATTTACTAATTACATTTTTGGGGAATTTTTCTTTAATTAATCTATTATCTATCACTGACCGATGCTTTTAAATTTCAAAAACAAAAAGGGAACATAAGACTATTTTAACTTTTAATTAAATATTACATCAGATATTTTTAGAATTATTATTAAATGAAATTTAAACAAAGCAATAAATACGAACTTTATAATCCAAAATAAATGATTAAAATTATACAAATATATATATAACTAAAAGAAATCTAAATTATATTATTTTATCCCTATTTATTGCCTTTAATTTGAGATCAAAATGTGTGCATGTTTATGCTGACTTCTACATATATTTATACATTTTTAATATTGTTACACACACAATTCGATATCAAAAAGTTTAAATTTGGGCGGCATAGACCGGTCAGTGAGAGATGACAGAAAAAGGTGAAACTTAAGATTCTAATACGAATCTTACTGTTTCAATATGATGAATATATATATATATATATATGGTACATATATATATATATATATATATATATATATATATATATATATATATATTGTACCAAGTGCTTTTGGCACTTGGTGTCATTATTTATGCATGAAATTGATGTTATTCTTTAAAAAAATAAAAAATAAAATAAAAAGTAATAATATTTGGTTAATAAAGTGTGCTATCCACTTTACTTAGATATGATTTGTGTGAGTAAACAATATGTTTCCAATGCAATATCATGTTTTTAAAATGACAGACTAATCTAAATAAGATATTGGTATAATAGCAAATTAATATAATTTAAAAAAAATGTAATAAACTGTATTTAGCTTTAAAATGGTTATATAAAAAAAACCATAAATGTCAATTAAGTAATTGTTAAGATAGTATTTTTTTGTTTTTGTTTTTTTAAAAAAAACTTCTGATGAATTTATTTGGAAGACAATAATTTTATGTGTCATTTTGACATTTCCAGATTTCAAGAAGCCATTCATTATACAAACAGACAGTAGTGGGTATGGGCTACGAGTTACACTATCACAGATGCAGGATGATAATCAGATGAAAGTATTGTACTTTATAAGCTGATTGCTTAAAGGACTAGAGCATCACTATACCACCACTGAAAAGGAAGCCCTAGCAATCGTCTGGGCCTTCCAGAAGTTCAGGACACTTTGTTGGGATCAAAAGTGATTTTCATTACTGACCATAAAAGCTTGGAGTTTTTGAACCACAGCTACCTCACCAACAACCGGTTAATTCAATAGAGTCTATACTTCCAGGAATATGACTACACCATAAAATATTGCAAAGGGTCAGAGAACATTGTGTCAGACATATTGAGACATAACCCTGCTCGACACCAGCCATGTGATTTAAGTGGAGAGAACTTGTATATTGCTAGTTTGAACCTGAAGATAAACAAAGCAGTAAAACAAGATTTGACCAAACTACTACAATGCCAATGGGAATACAGACAACAAAGGACATTGATTGAGCAGCTAGAGGAAAAGGGGACAACAGACTTAGGATGGGTAGAAAACAAGGCAGGATGATACCGAATAAGACAATTAATATTACAGTATGAAATTCATGAGGACCAAGAGGAGTGGAGGCTCGTTTTACCACGTCAGATGAGGAAGACCATAATCACCCATGTACACCAACTCTATGGCCATTATGGCACACTCAAAACTGAGCATTTACTCTGGGATTGGTTTTATTGGCCCAAAATGCATACTAAAACTATGTCTGTGAAGGGCCAGTGTGAAATATGCCAAAAGGCAAAGCCAACTAATAGGAGTTATGTAACATAGATGACTTCCATAATTCCAACAAAGCCATGTGAAATTATGGCCCTGGATTACTATGGCCCATTGCCTTCTTTTAACAAGAAGAAGTACCTGGTCATGGTCTATGATATATTCTCAAAATTTGTAGTCGTGTACCTGATATCCCAGGAAAATTCTAAGAACACTATAAAAATGCTAGAAAATAACCACTTTCCCACTGTGGGAAAACAAACATTTTATTATCAGATCATGTTACTCCTTTCATGTTGGGAGAATGGCATAGGTGGATACAATGACAAGAAATTAAGCACATATTGACATCCATCCATAATCCGCAATCGAACCCATGTGAGAGGGTTATACAGGAACTAGGTCGGTTATTTATGACATCTCCCCCAATGAACCATTGAGGGTGGGTCAAGCAAGTTTCACAGGTCATCGATTATATTAATTGGTTGGTCAATGAATTGACCGGGTTTGCCCCAATACGGCTACATTTAGGAAAACATGTCCCTTGATTGATAAAAACCCTCTTGCCTGGGTTGGATGAGCCCCCAATAGATGTAGAAGCTGATAGAGCTCAAGCTTACCAGACTCTTATGAAAAGGAATCAAAATAGAAATGAAAGATCAGTGGGTGCCCAGCACCAATGCCAAATAGGGGACAAGGTAATGGTGAAAACAGCACATGTTAGTGGCCCAAAAAAATTAGTCTGCCATAAGTTTTGTAATTTATATTAGGGTCCATTCACTATTGTATAGTGACAGGAAAATAATGCATTTTGGGTGGACACTGGGTCAGAGGTTAAAGGGTCCTACAATGCCAGGGCTTTAAAACTTGTACTATAATGGATTTATTATTATAGACCTCAAAATAAGTATACCTCATTTTGAAGTCTTTCCAACAGGGGGCATTGTAACAGTAGCTGGGTTCAAACCCTGTTACAGGAAAGTTACACAATATTCCCTAACTGCTTAGATCAGCATGAGTAAAAATGTATCATTTACAAATGGACATGTAGGTGTGGTAGTGAATATATAGGTAAATCAAGGTGCACATTGAAAAAAAGAACAAAAGAGCACATATTATTGTTTAAAAGGGTTCAAAATACGAAACAAAATTTTAAAAATAGTGAGAATTTATCAGCTTTTGTTTTTTATGACCATAATAAATCATGTATATATGGTTTTGATTTTGATTATAACAATGTAAAAATATTGGAAACTGAAAGAAATAACAATAAAAGAAAAATTATAGAGGCGATGTTAATATTTAAATACAAGCAAAATTTAATTAATCAGCAAGCAGCAAACGTTAAGATAACAGAATTTTGGGAAAGGTGACATTGAATTATGGGAAAGTTGACATTTTAAATGTGATAGTTGACAAAGCTACAACATAGTGAAAGCGCTTCTAAGTTATAGTTATAAATATAATTTTTATTGATTTTTAATTACTGTATTTTCAAATATATATATATATATATAAACAACATAATTAATACCAGGGTTGCCTGTTAATATATATATATATATATATATATATATATATATAATATATATATATATAAACTTTAACAATAACTTAAATTCCTATTTGTTTGTGTTTATTCGTATTTTTAAATTATATGCAGTAAATAAAATGTCAACAAGTACGTTTATCAATATGTACATTATTTTATTATTGCTATCATATACATTTATATACTTTTATTTATATATTCCTAACAATATATATATGTTATTACTTTTATCATATTGTCCTAAAAATAAAAATAAAATATTAATCTTAAAATTTTACTTATATATAAAAGAAAAATAATAAATTATATTATGTCACTTGTTAAAAATCTCTGTGGCCATTTTACATTATGATGTGTTATCATAATTACTATTTAATAACAAAGTAAATTTATTTAATTTAGATAAGCTTAAACAAAAAATAAAAGAAATAAGCTAACACAATTTTTATGTAAATAGTGTCACCAAATTTAAATTCAAGACATAATGCTACAATATATAAATCTATTACTATATTAAAAATAATAATACATTAAAGGTGTACATTATTTGGTAAACTAAAATTATATTAATGTCATATTAACAATATTTATTTTAAACATTTTTTTTCTTTGTAATGTCTTAGAATATATTTTTTATGAATGTATATATTTTTAAAATGAGATACATTTTAAAACATTAAACTTAAAATGTTAAATTTTAAACAGAAACCTCTTAAATAATTATTATTTTTGATATGCAGGCACTTTTACATTTCACTATTAAATTTCTTTATTTAAGAATGCTAACTTAATTATATGAGCTAATTACTGGTTTTAAAATAATACTTTTTTTTAAAATCAGTTAAACTTTAGGATATTTCAGTTATCATTAAATTACACTATTAATTTAAGTAATATTTACTGAGGCTATAACCTTGACAATATGCGTATAAAATGTGATAGCAGGGACCTCTACAGGTGTTTTAACCGCAAGCTTACGCTATGGAAGAACTGGAACTCTATGGCTAAATACTAAAAAATTATAAAAAAGTTATATATGGAGCAAGTGAGTGACCCACTTCTGAGAAATCTAGATATTAAATTTGTGTTTATTACCCTCTACTTGTACAGTTTTAAAATTTACATTATTATTTTTTTTCTAATATTTTATATTCAAAATTCAAGAGACATCAGAATAATCAAATAAGTGAGTCTTTAAAGTTGCTTTAACACCATAATGATGGGTGTTTATTATATATTTGGTGATCTCAAACATAGTAAGATTACATTGAGAAAATATTACAAGAGTCCAGAAACTTGATTTTCTGGAAAGTTTATGATTATTTTTGTATTGTAATTGTGTAATAATTATTAGAAATCAAAATATATATTATTACATATTTATTTTTACAGAAATGTTTTATTTTTAATATAAAATAATATATTTTTCTTTGTAACATTACTGTAGAGATCAAAAGTGATGGGAAATACAACTGTCTAGAAATTATGTCACTCAACAAACTTATAATATTTAGTGATATCATAAAAATTATGAAAAAAATTAAAAATTTTAAAGCATAAATTGATAGATTTATTAAATATTAAAAATAATTCATCCAGACTTTTAAAACATACATCAAACCAAGACAATTTCTTCATTTTGCAAATTGAATCTGCTTCACCTGAAATTTGCTGACGTAACAGAGCTTTGTTTTGATTAAAATGTAATGCTTAAAATAGTTCTGGAAATTGAAAGTTGATTTTTTAAAATTTATTTAATTTTTAAGCAAAACTATACATCAAATGAGGTCAAATTTATTATATTTTGATAAATAATAATGGTTTAAATATTAAAGTGAAAGTTTAAAATTTAAATCTAATAAGAACAAAGAAATCTGTCAGAATACAGAAGAATTAAATATTATAAAATTACAATTATAAAACTATGTTTAAGCTATTACCCTCATATAATATTTATTCTGAAATGACTAATCAGTTACATAAATGCTTAATTATTATTTAACAATAAAATTTACTCACTAGAAAATTACTGTTAATTATATATATATATATATATATATATATCAACTCAATAAATAGAAAAGACACTTCTTTTGCCATTTCCAGAAAATGGATAATGTAGGAGATAGTTTTGCATACATTTGCATATAATTCTGTTAATAATCTAGAGACTATGATTATGGAGTAACAAAACTCTGAAAGTGCTTAGTCTGCAGAAATTATGATATTGAAAGCCTATAGAAATTATTATATAAAAAAGTTTCACTGTCAATGCATCAGCGTGTTATTAATATATATATATATATATATTGTAATGGTATATGCTGTTACATTAATTTAAAATTAGAATAATTTTTTTTTTAAGTTCGTAAATAAAAAAGTAAAAGCTAAAATTAAAGAGTTGTTCAATGTATGTATATAAATATTCGCACAGATGCAAAACTTTAAAAGTATTTTTTTTTTAAAATAAAAAAAAAGTATTTGAATGTACCTTTTTATAAAAAAGTACAAGGTCTAAAGATAAATTATTTTTAGTAAATGGAAATGATTGTTTTATAAATGAAACGAAAAGCAAATTAGCCCTTGGGGCTTTTATATAAAAAAGTCAGATGAAATATAGATAAGAGAACAAAAATATATTAGATGTCCAATAGAAGCAGCAATGAAGGCTCGGACTATAACAAAAAATTGGAACATGAAAACATTGATCAGTGAATCCAGACGATCAATATAAAAGGAAAAATATTGAAATTAAGAACAGTTCCAGCTTGATTTTGTGAGAAGAGTGATAAGACACACTTGTCGCTCTCTCTCACTTATTTCAAATGAAATGACTGTATACCAGGATTGAACCAGCTAAGGCCACCTTCAGATAGACCGGTCTTCAAATAAAGACTTCATGGGAATTGATACCAGAAACCGGGAGCTCTTCTACAGTAAGATATAAATGGAAAAATTTTACTACAAGTAATTAAGAACTTTAAATATTTGACAAGCTAAACATATTTTTTTTAAATGAACTTTAATCTGACTTTTCAAATCAATTATTAATGCTTAATTTTTATACATTTGAGTTTGCTAAAAAAATCATTTCCATTTTTTTATTATTATTAATATTTGTTGCATAAATTATTTAAATGCATTAAATTTAAGTTGGGTATAGATGCTTGCATGGATTCGTTATCATTTAATTATGTTTTTGTTTTCATATTTGATTAGAATATATAGACATTTGGTAAATAATGATACTTTATGGTGATTATGTAAAAGGTATTTATTCGGATGTCTTTTAAGTTATTGGTGTCAATGCGGCATCTTATAGGATGAATGCCATTGGGTTTCTTGTAAATTTCCCTCTGCAATTCCATCAATGACTTTATATTTTGATCGTTTATGTTTATTTTGAAATGTTTTTGACCATGTAATCTATGTAGCCGATCTATACTGAACATTATAAAACAATTTTTTATAAAATTCATCTGTGCAAAATTATATAAATGTTAAAATTAAGTCGGGCATGAATGGCTATATAGATTTGTAAAGTTATATTAATTAATTAAGGCAAGGTTAATCTTAGGTTATTTGTTTCGTAGTTGGATTGGGTCAATGGATTGGATATATTGGTGTAATTAGTAAATGTAGTATGAGGTCCACCATGTGCAGGATCGCATTTTATGCCGCACACCCCCTTTTTGCTTATGGAAGGGGATAGTAAACGGAAAACGTAGTCCCTTCTGATGGAGTTTTTTTTATTGTTCTTCTTTCCAGACAGATGTAGCATTCCTGTCTGGACAAGAGTCAATGTCTTCTCTAACCATGCTGTTCATTTGCACATTCCTGACAGTATGGTATTTTGTGCTGTCGTATTCATGTTGCAGTGAATACATTGATGTATCATGTGGATTGATGTCGGTTTGATGGCAAACTTTTGGCCTAAGGTTAAATAAATGATAGAATATTTTCTTTTCAAATGCAATCTATGTAGTTTATTCATACTTGACACTCTTAAAAAAATATTATTAAATTCATCTGTGAGGATGGTTTAAAATTTTAAAGTAATAATTTAAATTAAAAGTTAATATTAAAATCTAAAATAATAAATGTTATTCCTCAAATTTTAAATATTATATATGTGCGTTAATAAATGTTTGTGTATCAATTACTGGCCGTATCTTTTATTTTTTTATATTTAAGATATAGATTAAATAAAGATACATATCATTATCTCTGTGTCTCCACTGAGCTAGTGGCAAGGGCTGACAGTCTTAATAAATAGAAGTTGGATCTTTAACAGCACGTATCTGCCTACTCTATAAATTTTTTAGGTTCAAGTAGCCTAGTGGCACTCTGTAGTGCAGATACGGTAAGACTGCTAGCTTCGATCCTAACTCCCAGACCATTATAATATATTGTAACCTTTCCTTTTCTATGTGTATTTTATACATCAAAATTTTTTTTAATCATTATACTTTCTAATTTGTCTTTCTTGTTTTAAGATTATGCCATAATATGGCTAGACAATTGAGCATCAAAAACCTTTCTTTCTACTACAACCTGTTCACCCTGGATCTCCACATTTCTTATTATACTCTTTAAATATATGTATAACAAATATTAAATATTTTAATTATGCACACACATGCAGATAAAATAAATACAATGAAGTCTGCTATGTTAATTGTTTCCACAATATCAATCATTATGTAATCAAATTATAATAGCTTATACTGAGACAGATGTATAGGAATAATTTTTAGTAGAAAAAAATATAAATATCATAATAAATACAAAATTAAATGTTTTATACAATGTACAGTTAGATCTTAATGCAAACTAAAATTAGTCTTTTTAACAACACAAAATTATAAATATATGTAAACACATATTCTAATAAATAGATCATTCATTTTAGAATTTTTTTTTTGTAAGTATCAGTTTTATATATGATAGCATCTTCACGATGTTTTACAATGTTATATGATCCCATTCTCTCTGAATCTAATAAACCATACTTTTCTAGCAATAATTTGTTTTCAACACTTACACTAAAAAACTTACTAAAAATTCACCAAACAATTGTTTAATATTTTAACAAATGATTGCCTGATTTAGTTTATCATCTTTTATTTGCTTTTGATTAATTCCCATTAGCAAAACATTTTCAATTAGTTTCTTAATGTTATATCACAAAATGCTTAAGTTCAACTTTTTTTTTCTGTTTTTGAAAGTTTTTAATTAAACTTTCTTTTGAATAGTGAAAATTGTTGATTTAATCATATTATATATTGACTATTTTTCTCTGTTATTGAAAGTTTTTAATTAAACATTCTTTTAAGTAGTGAAAATTGTTGATTTAATCATATTTATACTAACTATTTTACAGCTTTTTTTTTTAGAAATGACTTCTTTTTTTTCACTTGAATACTGATAACTTTTTGATATTTTTAGCTCATGATTAAAATTAATATCTGTTAAGAGAATTTATGTGAAAAAAAAGTGCTAGAGATTATGAAAGAAATTGCAGGAAAAAAACCTCAAGTAATAATGCATGAAAACTCCAAAAACCATAACAAGACTCTAACACTTGACTAAAAGCTGAAGGCTCCAAAGATTTGCACATATGATTGTTAATTAATGATGCTGTAATGCTCATTGTAACATTTTCTGTTTCAGCCAATGACCTTTGTTGATTTAACCATTTCTAGTGTCTAGACTTTTACCAATTTCTTCTAAAAGTACTTTCATTTTAATATAACATTTTTTCTTTGGTGTCACTAATATACTTTAACAATTCATGGATAAAATCATAGCATTATACACACTTAGAAAAATACTTTTAATCAAGAACATATATAACATTTTTATTCCTACATGCAAACTAAACTTTCAATTAATCTTTTCCTGACAATAGTGCCCACTATTCTATTGTGCATTGTGTGGATAAACTATAGTTTAGTGAGAAAATGTTTGTTTTACTTCAAAACATTTCTAAATGCTATTAAAAAATAAACCATGTATATCATGAGTATAAAATTTTAAATTATTAAAATATGATTGAAATTAAACAAATATAGTTTAAGTAAAAATATGAAAGTGCTTATCTGGTTTTTTTTTAACTTGGACATTTTCATGGAATCAATCAATCAGTTTGTAAGTTATTATTTAAAGAAAGCCTTCTTTGTCTCTGCATGAAAATTCGCCAGTAATTTATTATGGTTTGCTAATGAAGTATTTTGTAATTCAACTTTGTGAATTATTTATTTTTTAAACAGATATTTTGTTTTTAGCTTGGGTTGACATTCACTATATATACATGTGAGAGTTTACACATTTCTTTAAGCAATACAAAAAGAATATGCATACATATTCAAATGTAATCCTCAGCAGACTTCTCTTAGTTTAAGTTGGAATACAATTTTCCATGCTGATAGTACTTATGCATAAGATGAGGCTACTCTGATAATATTCATTCTCTTACTACAAACAGGCAATAGATAATTCTATAAAGTCTCTAACTTCTAAAGCAAGGATAACACTAATAACGCCTAAATGCAATTTTTTATTATTATCAGTCGCTAATACTGCTCTGTGAACTATATTAATACTCCAATAAAATAATAAACACTTTCTGATAAAAAAAAAAAACTGTTTAGCATTTAACCAATCTAATTGAAAACGTAAAAAATTTCAATATTGAAAAGCTTATTTCATCAACAGAAGCATAAGATAATTGATTAATTATTAAAACAACAACTTAACAACTATGTAATTAATTTTGGAGATTGGTAAACAACAGTAAACAAATTTACATCTAACATAAATTTTTGCTTTTTCAAAAGAAGTCTTTAAGCTTCACAAATACATTTAAAATGTTTTAAAATTAAAGTTATAAATAATAGTAAAAGTGTTTTTGAAGTTAATATAATAAAACTATTTAATATTATATTTGTAATCAAAAATCAGAATAAAAATCAAATAAAGACACATTATTTCATTTTCTTTTTTTAATTATGTAAAAATATTAAATTTATACAATTCTAATGAAATATTTTAAACAATTTAATATAATTTTGATATATTTTGAGTATGATCAAATATATATATATATATGTCATCTTAATATTCTCCAAGAAAAAAAAATACAACTATTCTTATTAAGTGGTATTATAAGCAATGAGACCAGAATGGTCAATATACAAATGAATAACAATTGAACTTTTGATTGTTATTTTTAAATAAATAAAGCACATTGATTTCCTCTAAATAAGAATGAACAATATTAAAATATTCATAATATCATTATTAAAACGGCTGAATGTCATCTTTGTTTTTTATTTTGTTTATTTTTTTATTTATTTAGATAAAAAATTAACTTTTTATACCAAGGTAATTTTGCTATTAGTTATGTCGCGTGGAGTTAAGTGTTTAATAAGAAAGTGGACTCTAGAGCTCAAAGTCCATATATCACAGTTCACTTGAGACTTCCAGTTTTCGAATTTTCAGTGAACTTCAAATCTATAATTATCATTTATTTAATTATTTTATTTGTGATAATCTTTATTAAGTTCAAACTTTCCACCATTATATCTATACGATGCTAGAAGGATTTCAGTTAGTGTCCTGTTGCAAAATTTTAAAGTTAGTCAACTGTAAAACAACTTGCAGAGTGTGTGCCAGATGAAATTATCTTCCTCATAGAAGACACCAATGGAAAGTAAGACTTTAGAAATTGCAATAATTTTTCTTATGGTTGTCTATTTTATATAAATTTATCAAGTCTGTTTGTTCATGATTTTACTAATGATGAACAATCTGTGTACTTACATGGATTATTGAAAATCTTAATAACCAACAACTATTCTTTAAGCCATTCTAACATAATAAATTTTAGTATAATTTAATTTAAAAATTGTATAGTTTGACATATGATTAGGCCTCTTGTATAATGTTTTGGCAGTGACTTTTTTCCTTATCTGCCTTACAGGGCACTGCAAGGCTGTTAGAACCTAAAAAAATTATATAAAAGGCAAATACACCTTGGGAAAAGATCCAACTTTCATTTGACTGATAGCTCTTGTCACTAGCTCAAGGAGTATCTGATTTTTATAACATAACTTATTTTTACTTATATTGAACTATATATTTTAAAAAATAAAATAATAAATCAGTCAGTACTCATAGCACAAACATTATGCACATATATAAAAACAAATTTGAGGATTTGATTATTAACATTATTTTAGATTTAAATTCTTGATATTTTTTTTTTTTTTTTGTAATTTGCACTGATGGAAATTTTTATACAATTTAATATTTTATAACATTAAGTATAGAAAGAATATATAGAATACACACTTAAAGGCTTTCAAAACATTTAACCTCAGGCTAAAAGTTCACAGTTGAACCAATGATAGCTTCTTGATATACAGACGTAACCAATGCAACATGAGAACATTAACATAAAACCATGCTGACAAGGATGTATGTCTGTAGCATGATATTATTAAAGAAATGATCCTCATCCAGTACAGGAACATGCACTTGTCTGGTGAAGGAAACATATAAAAATATTGAAAAATGAGAAATGCTCCATATGGAGAGGGAGAGTGGTCCTCACCATCTTATAGTCCTTATCCATAAAGTCCAATAAATCAAGTGATGGAGGAAATATCTCTCTCACCAATAAGAACATGATGGCTACACTTTTGGGTCATGCATTCATTTGGGATCGATGCCCTGTATGCTAACAAACTTCAGATTATGTTGATATAACACAATATACATTTTTCCACCAGCATCAATTTAACTATGAAACAAATAGTCCAAAAATTAACCCCACATAATTGAAGCTAAACTTAATGAATCTATGCAGACATCTACACTTAACTTTGAATTTAATAATTTAGTAAACAGAAATGGAAATGATTGATAGCAAACGTTATACATAAAAAAGAAATATTAATAATTAATTTAGAGTTCTTTAAACGTTATACATAAAAAAGAAATATTAATAATTAATTTAGAGTTCTTTTGCTTGTCAGATAAGAGCTCATTTATAATTTATGCTAGGTTACAAAGTAAAAGTTTGTTTAGGATATCTATTAAAAGTTTATATTAATAAAAGTTTATACTTTATGAATTCTCTGGATTGTGGTAGGTTTATGGAAGTCCATCCTAATTCTCACATTTTGTGTAGATTGTTTTCTTTGGAAATGAAACCACTGTTTGCCATACTTTCAGGAACTCTCATCAGGAGGCCGCCTCAGCCAGCATAAACAAAGAAAACTAAATTTATTGCAAAACTCCTACATCATGGAGTCTGCACTACATTTGCAGTTCATTATAGATCAATAGTCAATCAATTGCTGATAAATTAATTATTTAATTTTCTTTTTATAGTATTAGGCCTTCCTTATCACTAAATTTTCAGATTGATCACTTCTGAGTTGCCCCAATCTTATTGACGATAATAGTTTTTCTTTCTGGCCCATGTGCTTGTTGATAACTGTATTGGCTAGTCTGCTCCAAGACAAGAAACATCATAATCTTTATTTTTTATCTCTTATCTGACTTTCCGTCATTTAAGTGTCCTAAGAGCTTGTTTGTTTTTCGTTATACAATTTCATTTTAAAAAAAATCATTTTCATTCCCTAAGATTTAAAGGGAATAGAAAATAATTAAGTTATTTTTTTTACATTCCCTTATCTTTAGATCTTTACTTTAACTTACTTTTAAGTGTTTATTTAATGGTTTTCTATCTGTGCGATTATATATATATTAGTTTAAATAACTTTATTAATTATCTTTTCCTTTTTTAATACATCCATTTTATTTACAGATATTTTTCCTTTTTTATTTTGATTTTAAAATAATGTATCACAAATATGTATAGTATTACACTTGGGACAGCTCTTTCATGATAAATAAAAATAGAAAATATTAATTATGCATAATTAAGTAAACATAACGTTGATTGAAAAATTTATTTTGATTTTTAAGTAAATAACATACTTGAATCTATCAATTATTCTATTTTATCTGTATGTCAATTGAAGTTTTTATTATTATTATTATTATTATTATTATTATTATTATTATTATTATTATTATTATTATTATTATTATTATTATTATTATTATTATTATTATTATTATTATTATTATTATTATTATTATTATTATTATTATTATTATTATTATTATTATTATTATTATTATTATTATTATTATTATTATTACTTCTAAAATAATATAAAAATAGTTTGAGATCATGTTCATTTGTCATTTTATTTTTTCCAATTATTTTTGATTATTTTCATGCTTTTTTTTATATTTATTTTGTAAACATTTACACTCATAAACACTATTTATATTCATATTTGTTTCACAAATTTAAACATCGTTGTTTAAAACGGTTTAATTATTTCTGCTAAAAGAAACATCTAGTCAATTATAATAATTCTAATCAATTTTATTATTTGTAAACAATTCTTTTTCCCAAATAAAAATACTCCTTTGGAGATACTCATCAGCATTGCAGTCTAGTGTCCATTAATTATATTATACCTTCTATAGTAACAGAGAAATTTCACCATATCCAAATTATAGGTTACTATTAGTTTATAAGGCAGGTCTAATAATATATAGATATTTTCCTAATGTCAGACATATATAACTTATATATTTATAAAATGCATGAGCGTGGACTTAAAATATCTTACATCAGTTTCAGAAATAACTGTTTTGCAATGACATGGATTTTTTGCTTCTATTTTTTTTTTATTTGCTAGTTTTTAATTTGATTTTTGAGTATAAATCAAATTAAAATGCATAAAAAAAATGATAGAAAAGTCTGAATCTTTCAGCAAATTTAACATTGGAAATATTATCATTTTCGACCAATGTTAAGAGACTCATTCAAAACTTTCAGCAACAAAAATTCTAATAATTGTACCTTATTAAATATTTATGCATTTTCAGTATTAAAAAATAACATTTCAATATATATGCTACTGGTAACAAAGTGTAACATTTTTTAGGCAAAGTAAAACATTTTTATTTTTTACATACTTTCCCTAGACATTACATAGAATATCAAGCCATTATAGAGATTGACAGATAGTCATTCAGTAATGTGTGAAAAGGACTTTTATCAAAAAGATCCATGGGAAACTGAAAAAAATGCAAAATATAAAATACTGGATTTTTCATATTTAACATATATCATAAAATAATAGAACAAATGAAACTGTAAAAAAGAAAGTTTATCAATATGTTCATATTATGATATTATGATGGAGTTTCACTTTCTTAATTTCATTTATGGAATGATTATTATTTTTCACTGGCATGTCATGTGATGAAAACAACATAATAATAAGTTAGGATATGATAATGATAGTGAAATGCTGAATTTTATAGAAATATCAAACAAGTAAAGAAAGAAATAACAGCATTTTTATATTATTAAATTTGAAATAAAGTGCCAAGAGTGAAGGATTTTAAAATCTTATAACTCTTCAAGAATGTAAATAATTTTTTGGTAATTATCTTTCTACTCTTCATTAACTAACTGTAAGATGCATATTTAAGATTATTAAAAATTTTAATCATTAATTTTAATAATTAGTCATTTAATGCATATAATTTAACATTGTATCTTATCTTTTAAACATTATTGCTGGGAGTATTTTATAGTTTATTAATTTTCCTTTTGGCAGTTTTGATATTTTATAAAATGCCTAGGAAATTTGTAACAATGTAAGCATTTCATACTTGGATGTTTCATTTTTGACATTCTATAAAATGACTAAGCATTCTGTACAAAGCCGGTTATATATATATATATATATATATATATATATATATATATATATATATATATATATTGTGGCAATGCACCTGCAAACAGAGTTTAAATCCATGCTAAATAAAATTAAGATTTTTTAATGATTTTTTTAGGCTTAGGATTTTCTGTGGGGATGAATTCACAGCCAGATTAGCTAATTATTTATTATTGATCAAATAATGAATAATATCTATTCCTAATAGATTGCAAAACAAGATTAGAAACACATTTACGCCTTCAACATCCAGCAATTAATAAACAGATGAATAATGCTTTCTTCAATATTACTATACAAAATAATGATGGAGGAATTTTTGTATGGCATTGTGATATTCAGGATTGTTATACTTTTACTTACATTTACAAACACCAAATGTGAATAATGCAAATCTAGAAATAATATAAGCTAAGCTTCCTAATCAAAAATGAGTAATCCAACACCATTACCAAAAAACAATATCATAGAGACAGACCAGCAGTAGTTTATGAACACACATGTGAATAAAATAAATTTATCACCAATAGACATAGTTTTTGCTGCTGAAGCAGCACTCATTAGTTGTTCCAGATTATCATCTCCCACATATATAATCATTACTTGATTTATATTAAGATAGCAAATCTTCAGACATTAATGGACATGTTTTGATCCACTCCACCCTCCAAATCTTCAGTCATTCATACCATTGAAAATCTGATGATGGAATGCCCAAACCCCATGCTGATGCCAATATTATTATGCCCATGTTGACCTTAAATCATCCTGATCTCTTGTATAGATAGAGAGGACAGCTGAATGGAGCTTAAAAGTCAGTGTTCAAATCCCCTATAATTAAAATTAAACTTCAGGTATATGAAGTAGCCTATATTTCAAATATTACATAATCATCCTGCATCCTGACTAATCTCTCATCTATGTATTTAAATGGAGAATGTCCTATACAAGAGGGATCAGGGTGACTTAAGGTCAACATGGACATGACAATAATATTGGTATCAAGATGGGATTTTGGCATTCTATTATCAGATTGATGTAGATGGCTGAAGAGTTGGAGGATGTGGTGGACTGTAGCCTATCCATTAAAGTTTGAATATTTGCTATCTTAATATAAAATTGAGCGATGATTATATATACAAGTAGAAGATGATGATTTGGACAAATTGATGAGTGCTGGTTGAGCACAAAATTATATATATATATATTGGTAATCATTTATCTTTTTCAAGTGTGTGGTCATGTGTATAAGTGGTTTGAGATAGAGTGGATAGCTGAAGAGAGCTTAAAAGTTGGTGTTCAAATTTCCTATAATTACAATCAAACTCCAGGTATATTAAGTATGCCTGTTTTTCAAATATATATATATATATATATATATATATATATATATATATATATATATATATATATATATATATATATATACATTAATGGATATAATTGATGAAAATATTTTAATGTATGAAAATTACTATTTATAATTTTATTTAGAAAAAAAAAACATAGATATTAATAAGTTAATAAGTGATATTATGTTAATCTGTACATATTAAAACATTTTCATAATATATATTCCTACTTCCATTTCTTTAGAATTTTTTTTTTCTATTGCTTGAGCTAAGAACCAGTATTTTATTTGGTTTATATATTAATTAAATAAAAAATTAATAGGTTTTAAGGTTTTTTAATATTGCAGTTACCAGCTTAAAATTTACAGTTGACAACTCAATAAGTACAATACCATTCACGCTCTTCCTTTAAAAATTGGTAATTAGTCAAAAACTAGTGTCATGATGAAATGCGAAGTTATATTAAAATAGCTTTTTCTTAGCTAAAATCGGATGTTTCTGTGCTTAAAAAAACATAAGTCTAAAAATGTTGTTAACGAAGTTTGCCTAAAAGCAGATAGCAGAGTATTATAATCAAATATTAATGTTTTCATTATCGTTAATGATTGTTTGCTATTGCTTGCCCCATTTTAATCTAACTAATTCTAACATCACAATTTTAAAGTTGCAACATAAATTTTAATAAACATCGCATCTATTACTGTTTACATATTTTTTTATCCATAACTTCTTCCAATATATTATCGGAAAAGAGTTTATCACATTCTCTTTTTTCTTCTATTTCACTTTAAAATAACCTGTCTTAGTATTTGCAATAAACTTTTACTGATGGTTAAACTCTAGTCATATTGACATGTAATATCCAGTGACTTTATTCATTGCCTACATTCTGCCTTCTAGATTATTTTAGAAGAAATAAAATAATACCACGGTGAAATTAAATGTAAATTAGAAAAGTCATGCGTTAGTAAATGTGGTATTTCTTTTTAACTGACGTCAATAAAATAATTATTCACTTACTAGATCCTTTTTAAAATCATTCATACAGAGTAATGTCAAAAATTACTTGGGTTGACCTAAAGTTATTTTCACTTTTATCTTTTTCAAGTATAATTTAATTTTCAGATTTTTAACTGCCAGTCATTAAATGTTATTGCAAACGTGATAATATCATCTGCGAAATAAAGATTACTTGGATAACTATTTTTTAGTCTTAGATTTCGTTTATTTTAATTCAAACATTCATATACTTTTTTTAAAAAAGCAGAATATATTACAGTATATGTATATATATAAATAACACAAACATTTCTAATGCACATTAGTTAATTATTGCAAAAGCTAATTGAATTTAATTATTTTTTAATTATTTGAAAGATTTAAATATATATAATGGAGGCTTTTTCTAGTTTCTCGGGTGATTTTATTTTCTTTTAAAAAATTCCAAACAATAAAATACGTTAAATTTAATTAATCATTACGGTAATATGTATATTATCATAACATCCAATCAATTTAAAATAATTTTAAATATGTTTCAAGTTTTCTCAATTTTTTTATGACATCTGATAAAAGACTAAATACTTTTAGCATTAGATATATCATTATTTTAAATTGATTACTTTTACTATTGATTTCCAATAAGTACCAGTTATTATTTATTGAATAGAATAAAATATACACACACAATAATAACTTTTATATTATTTCATATTATTTTATTTATAACTAGACAGTAAATCTATAATATCATTTTGTCTTTAATTTATATATTTTTTCTTCCACCGTCAGCTGTAAATAACATGTAATACTTTAAAAAATTATACATATAATAGTCAGACAAGAGTCTGTAGATATGGCCAATATTCATCACCAGAGACCGTCTTGAATTTTTTACATTTAAACAATAGCTTACAGTGTACTGGTGAGAACATCTAATAATACATTATTACAAAGATCCTTAACTATAAGTCGTCATTTATGTTTTGTCCCTTAAGTTACAAAGAAGTAGAGACTTTCGAATATTCCACGGGCTATAGCATATAATAATAGTAAAATAATAATATTAATTAGTAATAAAATAAACTAACAACAGAAATTTATTGTAAATTCATTAAGTTGTATTAAAACATATACTATAATCATTTTTATTGTATTTTATAATTAACTGAGATATTTTAAGTTATTTAGTCTGCTTATATATAAAATTATATCAATGAATCATAATAATAATATTAACGACTAATCAAAAAAAACCTACTAAAACAACTAACATAAATTTATTGTAAATTCATTAGGTTGTATAATTAAAACTTACACTATAATTATTTTTAGTTATGGTATTTTATAATTAAGTGGAATATTTTATCTGCTTATATATAAAATTACATCAATGGATTCTAATTCTAAACCTTAGATCATGTATTCACTTATATAATATTCTCCAATATCTTTCTGAACATCATCACAAAACAGATTTCTATAATAATCAATAATAACAGTCATTCTATTGATAAATCAATTGACCATGCATGCTAAAGTTACGTTAGGTATATATATATTGTTTCCGAATTTTACTTAGCAGGCGATACTAGCACAGACTCCAATCAAATATCTTATAATAATCATTTGTAAAAATATTGCACATTCTTAATTCTCTTAACAATACATACTCAGCAAGGCATCAGTCATAATTGACAAATTAATTAATCATGTACATAACTCAGGAATACTAGAAATCCATATAAAAATATAATTGCACAAACAATCACTAATTTTAATAAAACATTATTCCAAAATCTAAAAAAATAAGTACGTGAAGCATTTTGGTAAACTGTAGGCAAGCTTCAAAATATATCTGTAAAATTAAGGCATACAAAATTGTGAAAATACTTTATTAACTACATATAACTATATCAACATTCTTTTAACTGTAAAAATATGGTTGTAAGATATGTATAATAAAATGTCTGTTATGGAATAAATATTGTAATAAAAATAATAATGATTATGATAGTAATAATATATTATAGAAAGTATTATAATTCACAGAAGTATAAAAAATAAAAATAAATATGATTTAAATAAAAACTCTTTTCTTTGATCATGAATGTCATCTAAGTTTACCTTCCACTTTGATCTTGAAAATGCTAAGATTCTTATTGAGGAGAGAAATCATAATAAAAGAAAAATTAAAAAATCAATTTTCATAAATAGGAATAGAATGTCTGTAATTAATGGACAATTTGCTAATGTTAAAATATGGGAAACATGGGATATAATTTGTTGACATTTACTTACATTATGTTTGAATTGAAATGACAACTGAAGAAGGTTATATAATTAAATGAAAGTACTTCTGTTAATTATTATACATATATATATAATGAAAATCTATTTAAACTTTAATTAACAAGTCAAACTACCTTAATAAATAAATAATGGCACATTCAGAATTAACTATGTCCAATCTACACCCCCCCCATCTAAAATCTGATAGTATTGATAGATATTAAATTTGCATAATAATTTCCATTGACATATCCATTCTAATTTATAATTTATATAGTTTTACATAAATAAGATTATCTTTTAATAATTTAAATATTTAGTAAAAGAATGATCTTTGCAAGCTATCCTATTGATTCTTATATAGTTTTAAAACAAACAGCTGTGGAATTTAATCTTTACAATTGCTCTCTCTCTCTCTCTTTTTAAATTCTTAAAACTAGCATTATAATATTGCAATGTAATTAAAATCATTGAATTCAATTGACAAGGTGATTTTTAATTAAAATAAATAATTATACTACATTAAAAAGCAAAAAAAAAAGTTGTTTTTCAACCACAATTACAGTTTTTAGATTTAACATGAAAGCAGAATGGGGGGGGGGTAGCCAGAAATTAATGAAATAAATCCTTTGTTATGAAAAATAAGGATTTACTTAATTTATTTTTGACACACACTCCTATGCTTTTATTTCTAAAAACCCCAATTGATATTGAAAAAAACAATATTTTTTTTTCTTTTTAATGCATTGTAAATAAAAGCATTTAATATATGTAAAAAAAAAAATCTCCATTTACTTTTAATTTTTTAGTATTGACAACATAAATAAAATGTAAAACTATATTGAAATTTAAATTGGCACCATAAAAAAATGTAAAACTATATTGTACTTTAAATCAACTTGATATTTATATTTTATATCCATGTAACCTCCATGATAGAGTTTACATAGCTGACTTTTTGTAAAGATATAAGCATTTTTTTATTGTATTTTAAAATATAAAAGTCATGTGTCTAAAATAAATTATTAATCAGTTCCAAAAAAAGTAATAATAATTATTGTTAAATGACAATATTATTTTTGATTTTTGTTTATTGAAATTATAAGTAAAAATAAAAGTGAGTATTTTAAAATGTCAGTTTGTTAAGAAAACCAGGTGAAAAATGAATGAGAAAATAAAAACTCTCTCATCATCTACTTTTCAAACTAAGGATAAAAAAATTCACTTCTTATAGAATGGAAGCAAAGAAAATTTTTAATTTTTATCTATGTGTATAAAATGTGATTAAAGGGCTAGATCTTTAGAATGATCTCCCTGAACTTTCCATTGATGTAGCTTATTATAAAATTGTAAAAAATGCCTTAGTAGTCAAAAATGCTTCTATCAACTTAGTAACTGATTATGGTCACTAAAATATGACACTTGATTGCATAAAAATAACTGTCATTCAAACAATGGCTTGTGAGAAAAAAATACCCTATAGCAAATGAATTAGTACGTTTTGGAGATTTGATTTTTCAGTCAAAAAAGCCACTCTTTACAAGAAATTTAATTGAAATAACCTAGTAATAATTATTGTGGAAATATAAAAGAACTATATATATGGCCATATATGTCTAGATTCAAAATTTTTCAAATGTGGAAGAAAATTGAGCTCAACTGCATAACAAATTTATAATTGAAAAAAAAAAAAAAACACATAAAATTTTTTATGAATTATTAGAAATAAAAAAAATTTCTGTCATGTATGTTCTCTGTACTAGTATGTTGATGTAAATATCTAAATATAAATTATATTATGTTATTATATTCACTAATTAAAATTAATGTCATTATTAATAATTTTGTTGCTCATTTATTTCTCATCTGGATTCCAAGTAGACTATTTTACTTTGTCTTGAAATTATATAGTAAATGTAAAGAGGATACTAGCCAGGAAAGATGATTGGATTTGCATAAAGGTTTGTTCTTCATGTATGCCCAGTCTAGTCATTATCCATGAGTATTATGAAATAACTAATAAAAAATAATAATTGTATAGTGACTCCACAATGTAGGCAAACATCTATTTGATATTCTTATTACCCTAGATTGAAGTAATTCATGAATATTTTTATTTTATTATATGTTTTAGCAGTTACTATTGTTTGTTATATAATGGTATTGTAGTATGGCAGGAAAGCCATTACACTTGGAGGGCTAATGTGGAATAATCTTGACCAAAGCAAGGGTTGAACCCAGTTAAGTTTTAATTTTTTTTAATTAGCTTTCAGAAGAAAAAAATAAACTAGCCATTGAAATGCAAAATAATAAGTAATACTTGGCTGAATGAGAAAGATAAGAATTTATTGTTAAAAATTAAAAAGTAAAATCAATACATAAATCTAAAAGTGTTATGAATAGATTGTTAGAGATAATAATAAGCAAATTAATAAAATAAGGCATTAAAAATAGAAAAATAGTGCAGTGATAGACTGAGTCTACATGTGGAAAGAGGGATGGGAATTCTAATTTTAAGTAAGGAAGAAGCAATAAAATTAAAATTTTGTAAATATATCTTCTAATTCTTATGGAAAAGTTAGCAGTTAATTTTATTATAATTTTCCGTATATAATAAATATATTTATGATTAGAAAGACTAAGGCAGAAACAGAATCTCACAGGACTGAAACTAAGACTCATAGTAATCAGTTTATAAACATGATCATGAATGTGTTTACAGAACTTAAAAAAAATAAAATAATGAGAACATGAAAAACATATTTAAACAATTGAAAAACAAAGTGAAAATTATAAAATCCAAATTGAAAGACTGAAAGCAAAATGGAACAACAAAATGAAGAACTTAAAAACCAAATTGAAAATCAGATAAGAGAGAATAAAAACCAAATAAACAACTATGTGAAAAATATTATGTAAGTTAGAAAGTCACTTTGTAGGATTAGATGGTAAAGTTAGTGAAATAAGTCTTGAAAATCAATTGAATAAAGATGATCAGGATAGGAAATTTGATCAGTTGAATGGTATAATAGAAGAAGCAAAAAAAAGAGAATAGGGAAGAGTTGATACAAGCAAGGGATGAAATGAACTATTTGACTCAAGCAATTGAAAAGATTTGAATAAAAGATGAAAACCAAATTAAAATGCAGGATGAGATAACAGAGGGGCTGGTAACGATAAAGTTGGATATAAAAAAAAAATCCATTTATGGTAGTCTTGACTGTAGATAATCCAAATATCACACATCAAAATATTCATGAAAATGTTAATAAGGATGCTGAAAAATATGTTGATGTGAAGGTACATAGTATTGACTCTAGTATTGTTAATCAATATTTGATAATTATAGATTTTTCTGGATATGCAGGAGAAGCTCCAAATTGAGTATCTTAATATCTTGAAAAAGTACTTTAGTTTAAATAAATTATCAGAAGAGGCCAAAATTGTAACCGCTTATAGTCATCTCCAAAGTTCTTATCAAGTATAGTGTGATTCATTGTTTGATAAACTTGCAATTGTTGACCAATTTAAACAGGTCTTGCTAAATTCATATTGAGAGTGCAGACTATCAAGAGGCAATCAAACATAATGTCATTCAAAAAATGCAGACTTGGATAGGCATCCACTTCACTTATTTAATGGCAATTAGCCAAACTAAGAGTTTTGAGCTGTGACAGTGAATTCCTTATCTGAAAACCCAATTATAAACATAGTTAGATAGTTTTCCAAATGATATTGAACAGATGCTTATAGGCAGTGATTGAAAAATTTATAGACAAAGAGCTGTGTTATTAAATGTTTTGATAGCAGCAAACCTGCAAATGATGGTGATAAATCAGGGATTTAAATGCCAGCAGAGAGAGAGCTATTTAAAAGAGGATCTAAACTCATATCAATGCCATTGTATTCTAAAGAAATACTATGGCATGATATAAAGTATAATCCAAATAACAAGTATAATGGAAAAGTAGAGAAAAAAGATGAACAGGTAATCCAGATACTCCAAATTGGACAAAAATGATTCATTGGATTGTAAATGGAACATATTAATAGCATAAGATATCATTGTCAATCAGATATGAACCATGATCACTTATTAGGGAAATAAGGTTTATTTCTGATGCAGCTATCAAAAAAGTGTAATGATATAATGGAAGTTAAAGAAAGGTAAAGTTTAATATTTATATGATTAAGAATAATATTGCATTTATTAATAGTGTACATGTTACAGGAAATGGAAAATAAATATGTAATATAGATTATAAAGATAAATAAATTGAGACACTAAAAATGACTACAAAAAATTTAAACTAAAATTAGATCCATGCATTGAAGGTTGATTATTGCTGTCCATACTGGTGATGGACACAGACATTCTCTTTGTTTTGGGACTGAAATATTTTCAATATTCCAGAGAATCTTTATCTCTATCTCAGAACTGTGTCTGACCATTTTATACTTATATACAGTCTCTCGATCAGCAGAAGCACTTTTGATTAATTCCTTAACCTGCATCAACTGCCATTAAATTCACAACCAAAATGGAAGCAACTGTCATCAAAACAAATCCCATGAATTCCAAATTTTAATGTTAGCAGCTTGCCTATTAATTATTGTGATTTTATTTTTATTTAGTAAAATTGCCTCCTTATTTTTTCTTGTATTACGGTATCTCTCTTCATAAAGAATCTCAACACTTTCAATATAAAACTTAAATTTATATTTACACATTCTTTCATGATCCAAGAAAACTGAAACAGTCATTAAGTCATTATTATTTTTCATTTTACACACTTGTATAGCAATTCATGTTTTTTTTTTTTCATTAATGCATCCCCATTCACCTATATATGTTAACATACACGTACAAAAAATTGGATATACATTACTTTTATGCTTGAAAAATATGGCATTTTTTAGAATTATTCACTAATTTATTAACATTATTTATAAAAAAAATTAAACATTAAACGCATTTTTATATTGTACCATTTATTTATATATGGTACAAATAAATATATTCTCATTTGGTAAAAGCTAAAAAAAAAAAAAAGAGTAAACTTAGATTTTTTTTATTAGTATAGTCTTTTTTTAAAAACATACAGTGAAATTTAAAATTGTCTTTCATATTTTTTTTTATGTAATTAAAAATAAAAGTTAAAATTGGAGAGAACAAAAGACACGCAGATTACCAATCTAGATAAATAAAAAGAATTCCAAAAGTAAAAAGATAAGCTAAAAGAAAAATATTTAGCTAATTAAAAATGGCAGAATTATGCTACAAAAAATAAAGACTTTGTAACATAAATTTTATAAAGAATGTATGAGATTATAAGTGTATATGTTTGATAAACAAAAGGTATGTGCATAAGTCTGAAAACTGGACATCTGGTATAAAAGAAAGAGGCCAGTTTTATCAGGGTCTTGTTTTGTCTGTTTCTCTATAGTTGGTCCTGGATAACAAAAGAATATATCCAGGATTGCCCTACATGGAATTAATTCTGCATGTTGGAATGAACAGGAGTTTCTGTGGACATCATGCCTGAAGATGGACAACAGAAAAGCCTTTGTGACCGACTAGGAGAATAGACCACAAGATCAACTTATAACCAATTGCCAAGCTCATTCTAACCCAAAAAACTATGCATAGTAATCTACTACCTTCTCGGTAAACTTGCCGGTAAGCTATGACTCATTATTATTCTTGATTGTGACTAAATTGTCGACAAACCATTCTAAAAAAATAAGCTTATAATAGGATCCTGATAAAGATTTTAATTTTATTGATCAAGAGACTCTTGTCTACCCAAGAACTTTTTAATAATTGTTTAACTTATTTTTTTTATTAATGTATTCATGTTTGGATTAACATGCATGTGTTCTCTCCAATTTATTTAATTAGTAATTTCTCTATTTTAATTTGTTAGAATAAAAATATTTATTTCTAATACCAACTTTTCCTTGTATGTTATTAATAATAGTTATTAATGTTTATTATTAAATTTATTAATATTAGTGTAGTGAGATTTAAAAATATCATTTACCTTTGCCAATATGTTTAATAAGTTCCAGAAAAAAATAATATTTTGAAAAATACTTTTAGTTACGGTAAAATCTAATACTGTCTTTTGAAAACATTTTTTTCTTTTTAATTTACAAGTTATGATATGTTTGAGACAGAATCAGTGAGTCTAATATTCAATTCTTGTGCCCTCATTTATAAATTAAAAACTGATTCAGCTCACAATTATACTCGTAACAATTCTAGGCTGAGTTGATCAGGAAATATAGTTATGTTTTTGAAAATAAAAATACAACTTTCTTCTTTTTGCATAACTTGATCAACTCGTGCATTTATATGTGTATAGAGACCTAGTCAGATGAAAAACATTACAATATATATCCCTAAAACATTTCAATTGAGCATTTTAAATATATGGAATCGATATCCATTTTTTACTATCAATCTTCAACTCCTTTAAACTATTATAACTCTTTTTAAATTGTCATAAAGAGTTGTTTATCTGTTCCATCTTATAACCAACTTCAAGCAATTCCTTGGCAAATATCTCAATATTTTTAATTTATCACACAAGTAATGACATAATTTTTATTACAAAACAAAAAAGATCTAAAACTTGCCTTCTTATGCATAATTGGTACTTTTGATTTACAATTTATATACCCACTTTTTTGCAATGATTTGATTATTAATTTATAACTTAGACTATTATCTCTTGTAATAATTAAATCAAAATATTTAATACTTTTGTCCTATTCATTTTCAATAGTCCATTTCAAGCCATTCAAATCACTTAACTCCTCTAAAAACAAATTTATAATATTGGTATTTTCTCAAACAAAAAACATCATCTACATATCCTTTGTAAATTTTAATATCTTTAAAAAAACACTGTATTTAAAATACTACTCTCATATATTGACAAAACAAAGTTGCAAACTTGTGCAAAACCAGGTTGATCCCTAGACCTAAACTTTAGACATTTTACAATATTCATCTTCAAAAGAAACAACAATGTTATCAGCAAAGCATTTCATAGAATCAATAATAAATTTTATCACATATTTACAAACATCTTTCCTTTTTAATGCATGTTCAATTATTTTTATGGAATCAACTCTATCAATAGAATCATATATTTCTGCCATATCTAATAAAGCAATAACATCATTCTCATTAATCACAATATTTTTAATTCTATCTACAAAGTCAAAAGATGGAACAATAGTATTTTCCCCACATCCTAAAAACTCTTGTAACAACTTACCAATAAATTTAGAAGTTTGATAAATAAATGAACCACTAAAATCAATCATAATTTGCAAACTATTACCTTCTTTATGTAACTTTATATTTAAAAAAACAAGGACATATAGCACAGGAAGGATACATCTTATTGTACATATTATAACTTAATGCTTTAGTTCTAGCTTTATTTAAAATACTGTTAATAAATTTTATTCTCTGACCATCCATATTTATATTCTTCAGTCAAAAAGAAAACAAATCTCTCTATTTGAACTTTAACTTTCTCAATATACTGACATTTCATAATTAAACACATTCACAGTCCTTTATCTTCATTGAAACAAATCATATTATCATTCTTTGGTCTCTGTTTAAATTTCAAAATGGCCAGTTTCCATGAATTTTCATATGGAATCACATTAAATTTATGACAATTAACTTTTTTATGATAATTTCATCAGCAATATGAATATCACCAGTAATAATTTCAAACAAATTTTGAACTGTTGCAATTAATTCCAAATTATAAATTCCAAGTACCACTGACATATTTAGCTGCATGTCTTTAAACATATTTTTGAATGGAACTAAATATGTCAATGATACATGGGATGATTATAATTTGGAATTAATTGCACAGTTCAAAATTCATTTGAAATGATTACTGATGGTATTTATATTGATGAAATTATCAAAAAGGTTAATTGTCATAAATTTAATGTGATTCTATACAAATATTCATTGGAACTGGCCACCTTGAAATTAAAACAGAAACTGAAGAATGATAATACAATTTGTTTGAAAGAAGATAAAGGACTGTGTATGTGTTTAATGATAAAATTTCAGTATATTGAGAAAGTTAAAGTGCAAATGGAGAAACTTGGTTTTTTTATTGAAGAACATAATATACATGGTCAGAGAATAAAATTTATTAACAGTATTTTAAAGAAAACTAAAAATAAAGCCTTAATAATATGTACTATAGGATATACCCTTCCTTTGCTATATATTCTTGGATTTTTCCAAATATAAAGTTACATAATGAAGATAATAATTTGTGAATTATCATTGATTTGGTAATTCATTTATTTATCAAACTTCTAAATCTATTGGTAAGCTGTTGCAAGAGTTTTTACAATTTGGGTAAAATACTATTGCTTCATCTTCTGACTTTATAGATAGAATTAAAAATATTGTGATTAATGAGATTGGTGTTATTGCTTCATTAGATGTGACAGAAATGTATGAATCTATTGATAGAGTGATTTCATAAAAATAATTGAACATGTCTTAAAAAGTAGAGGTGTTTTTAAATATGTGATAAAATTTATTATTGATTCTTTGAATTTTTTTGATAACATAGTTTTGAAGGAAGATATTATAAAATGTTTAAAGGTTGTCCTAAGGGTCTGTCTGTTGTTGCCAAGTTGGCAATTTTGTTTTATCTACATATGACAGTAGTATTTTAAAAATGTGTTTTTTAAGGATATTATAATTACAAAGGGTATGTAGAGGATGTTTTGTTTACAGAAATACTAATACTACAAACTGGCTTGTAGAGGAGTTAAATAATTTGAATGGTTTGAAATGGACTATTGAAAAGGAACAGAATACAAATATTAAGTATTTAGATATAATTATTATAAGATATAATAGTATGTTAACTTATAAATTAATAATCAAACCATTGCAAAAAATGGAATATATAAATTGTAAATTGAAAGTACCAATTATGCGTAAGATGGCAAGTTTTAGATTTTTGTTTTATAATTAAAAATTATGTCATTACCAGTGTGATAAATTAAAAAAATATTGAGATATTTGCCAAGGAACTGCTTGAAGTTGGTTATAAGATGGAATAGGTTAACAATACTTTATGTCAACTTAAAAATAATTATAATAATTTTAAAAAGTTGAAGATAGATAATAAAAAATGAATATCTTTTTCCATATATTTCAAATGCTCAAGTGAAATTTTTTGATATACTTAATGTAATATGCGAACAAGGGTGCCATTTAGGCATTTGAACCTAAAAAAAAATATAAAGTAGGCAGATATGTAAGTTAAAAAAAAATTTTTTTATATATATTTTGATTTAATATATTTTGATTCCGGTCGTTAGCCCATTGTCACTAGATCAGTGGAACAGCAGAGATTTATATTTTTTATAAATTCTTATCTAAGAATAAATTTTAAAAAAGAATAAAATAAGCCACTGCCAGTAATTAACATACAAACATTTATTTACGCACATATATATAATTTAACATTATTCTTTTAGTATGTTTAACTTTAACATTTAACATTATTTTTAACTTTTATTTTAGATTTTAATTTGATTTTAGAATTTAAATTTACATTTTAATTTTTATAATATTATAAGTTTACATTTTAATTAAGTTTGCACATATAGATTTATGAAAGTTTGTTTTATAATGTTGAGTACAGATCGGTTACATAGATTACATGGTTAAAAACATTTCAAAATAAACATAACCAATCAAAATACAAAGTCATTGATACATCAATTGCAGAGGGAATACAAGAGACCCATTGGCATTCATCGTAAGATGCCACAAGACACCAATAACTTAAAAGACATCCAAAATAAATACATCTTAGATACTCACCGTAAGGTATCAGTATTTACCGAATGTCTATATATTTTGATCAAATATGAAAACCAAAAACATAATTAACCGATAACAAATCCATGCAAGCTTCTATACCCAACTTAAATTTAATGCATTTTTATTTAGAGTGTCGAGTATGAATAGACTACATAGATTTGCATTTGAAAAGAAAATATTCAATCCTTGTTTAACCTTAGGCCAAAAGTTCACAGTCAAACCAAACTTCAATTCATCTGATATATCGATGTGTTCAATGTAATATGAATATGGCAGCACAATTAGGTTAAGAGAAGAAACTGCTTCTCATCATAAAGGAATATTACATCTATCTGATGATAAGAGCAATAAAAAAACACTCCATAGGAAGGAACTGCGGTCTCCATCTTATAATTCCTCCCATAGGTAAAACGAGTGTGTGCGGCATATAATAGTGATTCTGCCCGTAGCAAATCTCGTACTACATCTACTAATTACACCAATATATCCAATCCATTGACCTAATTCAACTACGAAACGAATAACCTAAGATTACCCTCCCCTAATATAACTTTACAAATCTATATAGCCATTCACGCCCGACTTAAGTTTAACATTTATATCATATTAAATTTAATTTATCACAAAACAAAAATCATAAATAAAACTTAAAGAACAAAAAAATAAATGGAAATGATTTTACAAAAAAGAAATACATCAAATAAAATTATAACTAATTAACAAATACTTTAGTTTAGTCAGATAGGAATCTATTTCTACTTTTTTTTTAAATACAGGAAAAGTTTATATTTTAAAGTTCTTAATGTTTTCAAATGTTCATTAGTGTTTCAAAATGTTTTTAAAGTTCTTACAATTTTTAAAATGTTTCTCTTTATCCATTGCATGCTGTTTGGAATCCATGTTAAATCCCCCGATGATCCTGTTGTCCTCAGTATAAGAAAAGCGATGTTTCATTTCTGTTTTTTTTATAACAACTGAAGGAATTGAAAGTGTGTCTTTCAATCCCTTCACCTCCAACTCTCCAACTTAACACATCTCTGTCTTCTAATTAATTAAACCAAATCCCTTTTTATTTCCAAATTTTTTTCTTTTATACATAACTTAAGGATCCAATGGACCTTACGTCATCGATGTGATGGTGTTTTCACTGAGGTCCAATTCCATTGTTTTTCTCTCCTATCTGACCATCCTTATACATTTAAATGCCCAAGGGCTAGTATACTTTGACTAATTAAAATAATCATTTCCATTTCTGATTAATTAATGTGTTTTCCAAACTTAAAGATATTTTTATCTCTAAATCTTTTTGTTGAAAGATTTAGTTTTTCTATTTTTAATAAAGTTTTATTTTAATATTTTTTTTTTTATCTGTGCAATTTTATATATATATGAGTTTATGATGATTTTTTAATTTTCAATTTTTAATTCTTAAAAAAGGAAATTTTTATTTGCGAACTTTTATTTTTTTCATGTTTAATAATAAAAAAACAATGTAACGTCATCTGTGCCATTACAATATATATGTGTGTGTGTTTAATGTTTCTTTTTTTGTTACAAATAATGTTAATATATTAGTGAATAATTCTAAAAATGACATACATGTCAAGCAGAAAGGTAATGTTATATATCAATTTTTTTGTGGATGTATGTTATCATATATAGATGAATCAATGTGCAGTATTAAAAAAAAATTAAAAAGTAAAAATAATGATGATTTAATGACTGTTTCAGTTTTATTCGGTCATGAAACAACATGTAAATATAAATTTAAGTTTGATATTGAAACTGTCAAGATTCTTCATGAAGAGAGAAACCATAATAAAAGAAAAATTATTAAACAGCAAAACTTTGGCATCCATTGATTACTTGTTGGCATAGGGTGGCACTACTGTATGGAGAGTTTTTTCCTGTTTAATAACAGTTATGTGCTAGCATAGGAGATGGTGATCATGTGATGTTCAAAAGAAAAATTAAGAAGGCAAATTTTAATAAATATGAATTAAAATGAATATAATTAATAGGCAAGCTGTTAATAGTAAAATTTGGGAATCGTGGTATTTGAGTTGAGAACATTTGCTTCTATTTTGTTTTTGATTTGACAACAGTTGAGGCAGGTTAAAGAATTACCTGAAAATACTTCTGCAAAATGAAAGACTGTATATAATAGTTAATTACCATTACATTTATTATTACAATAGAGGAGAATTTAATAATTTTATTTAAATTAATATATATATATATATATATATATATAAATAATGCACAGATGGCAAACTAATTATATAATTATTTAAAGTTTAAAATCTCAAAATAAGATTGTTTTAATATAAAAGAATTTAAAAAAGCTATTAATTAATTATTTTAATCTTAGAATGGAAATGATTTTCTATATTGACTTAATTGCAAACAGGCCCTTGGGCATAATGTCAGATAAGAGATAAATGTAAAAAAAATATTAGTGATAAAATTGAATTTTCCACTGTAAAGAAAGCTGACCAGTCTTGCATTGGTGGTCGAGAGGTTAGCGTGACTGCCCTGCACTTGCAGGCAGTTGCCTGGGTTGCGGGTTCGCATCTCGGCTGATGCTATGACACTTAAATAAAAAAGAAAGCTGACCAATAACAATGGAAATAAACACACAGTCCATAGAGAAAAATTATCATCACCAATAAGAACAGTGCCAAGCCAGGCAAGATCGATCCTGGAATTTGGTAATAACAATTCAAAAAAAATATAAAAAGAAAACTTTGGAGTTGAGATGGGCATTTGGATTGCTCTTGCTGATTGTGTGTTATTTAAATATATTTATATGTATATTGTGGATCATCAAAATGTTGGGATTAGCAATAATTTACATTCTCCAATGTTTGCACCAGCTGAAGCAGTCTCCAGAGTATGATGGTTCCTGGAAACTGACCAGCAATGGACTTGTGTCCACCTAGAACAATATGAAATGAAAAGAACTTTGAATTGTGTCAAGGACTGCAAAGATGAACTTTATTTACAGCATTGGAAACTATAAACTTTCGTTTTGAATAAAATATGAACATTAACTGTATAATGCAAACCTATATAATATGAACATTTTCAAGTAGTAATTTTAAGCATCATTTAATTTTAAAAGAAATCTTTTATTTGACTAAAATTTTTAATTATTTATTATATTTTTTATATGTGTTTGATATCATTTCCATTCTCATAAATTTCTTTTAAATTAATAATCTAAAATGAGCATAAATGGCTGCATAGATTCGTAAGATTATGTTAGTTTAAGGGGTGGTAATTTTGGGTTAATTGTTTTGTAGTTAAATTAGTGCTGGTGGATAGATGTACAAATGTTTTATATCAATGCAATCTGAGTAGGTGCATTGGATCTTTGTTCTCTTGTACCACATTAGCATACAGGGCAAAATATAATACACACCTGAACATATGGACCAAAAGTGTAGCTATCACATTGTCAATGGTCATAGACATATTTCCTATGCCATTGATTTTTTTTTACACTCTGGCTGGAGTGGTAAGCCAGCAAAGATCGCTTTTCCCATTTACAAAGCATCTCATATATATATATATTTCAAATAATTTTGTTTTCTGTATCACTAATTGGGCAGTGGATCATAACTGTCTGCTGGTGAAATTTATTAATGATCATGGAGAAGAGCTCATTCATTCCCACCATGATTCTTTATTTCTCAAATGATATCGTGCTACAGATGTAAATTTTTGTTAGCATGATTGAGTTCTCTCATTTTTTATTGGCTACATCAATATATCAGTAAGCTAGCATTGGTTTAAAGGCAAAATTTTAGTCTAAGGTTAAAAGGAATTGGATTGGTTATATGCATAATCTATGAAGCATATTCATGCTTAGTAAAGTATTAAATTTGAAATAAATCTATTAAATGCTTCCATCTGTGCATCTAATTTAAGTCAAATATATTCACTAATTTAATTTTCAGAATTTTCCTTTTAATGTGTGTGTGCATTATAATAAAATATTTTGTTGAATTAATTTTGGCAATAATTTATTTATACATATTTTATTAATATTTAAAATTAAGAATTAGAAATTTTAACATACAGAGTGATATTTTAAGCTCAGCTTCTCCCTGAGCTAGTGACTAGGGCTTTTGGTTTGATAAAAAAAGCAACCTCTCCTGTGCATATTGAAACAGTAAGATTCGAATTCAAATCATAAGTTTCACCTTTTTCTATCATCTTTCATTTACTACCTTTGTCCTATCTAAATTTAAACTTTTTGGTATCGAATTGTGTGTGTAGCGATATTAAAAATATATAAATACCTATAAAATTCACCATAAACGCACACATACTTTGATAACAAATTTAAAACAATAAATAAAAATATTTGATATAATTTTAAATTTCTCTTTTAGTTATATAATGTTTATATAACTTTAACTATTTATTTTAAATTATAAACTTTCGTTAATTTATTGCTGTTTTAAAAATTGTATTTTAAATAATAATTTTGAAATTATATTTTAATTTAAAGAAAAGTAAAATAAATTATAAATCCCCTTTGTACTTGAAATTTTGCTAGTCATGGTCAGTGAGAAATAATAGATTAATTAGAAAAATTCCCTAAAACTTTTAATTACTAAAATGTTGAAAAGGTAAAATAAACCTAAACAATAGGAATGTAGCTTTCTGAATTAATTAAAATTCTAAAACTCTGGCTAATGCATTGATTCTCCTCGGGGCAAATGAATGGAGCTAAAAATAAACTAGAATAAAATTGAAAGATAAGATAAAGAAAGGGAAAAAAACATTTTGGATTTTAAACTTTTAATTGATTAGACTTTGTGCTGTGCTCTTGCTTGGTTGAGAGAATCAGAGAATCTTAAATTAATTCATCCATTATAAGATGACTGAGTAGAAAGTGCCCAGACGATTCTCCCCAGGAGATGGTCGAACAGATGCCCAAACCTCCACATGTGCCCTTCACAAATTAAATCATGAGGATCTGCTGCCCAAATAATCAGAAAGCTGCTGCTGCTATTGAAATGAATCTATAACCTGAATGCTAGAAAGGACTGCTACTGATTAAACTAATGAACAATTTGCAACTGACCATGGAACATGAAAAGCTCCTTGTAAAACAGGTACCTGTACCCAAGGCCTCTAGAGTAATCTAAATTCTATTCAAGCAATAGCTCACTCTATATAAATTGTACACTGATAAATTTAATTGTTAATCTATTCTGTAAATTCTTTTAATAATCTAGCTTACCTAACTCTGTCTACTTCTTTGGTGTGTATTCCTATTTATACATTTTTTTATTATTTAATAATAGCATGCCAATAAGATTTCTGACCAGGCCTCACCAAATTTTAAATATAAATTCTAATTAAAAAGGTTGCCATCTTGTGCGACAACCAAATCATAAATTTATTTTCTATACTTCTGTTGGCTGGTCAGCTCAAAAATCACCATAGTTCTTTAATAGATAAATGCATGATTACAGGAAATAGTGGATGCATGTTCTGTGAATCCTATGATTAATATTTATTTATATTTGATTATTTTGTGTCAGTGATTTTCATATTAATTGACATGCATTCATTGCTTCACTTATTGTATATGCAGGAGTGTACTATGTAGCAAGTGGTGGACATATTAGTTCTTAGAGTAACCACACTAACTTACAATTACCTTTTAAACTTGCTTTTAATTTTAAATAATAAAGTTATTATTTTGATAAACCCATTAAGTGCATTTCTTTGAGAGCAAAATACGTTATTTATTAAATGTTGGTAATGTGGGACCGAGTCATAAATTTTATATTAAATCTTAACTGTATATTATGTTAGTTATACATGTGTTACAGTTTAGAGATGTGATAATCCATCTTCAAGCCTTGAATATCCCAGATCATACAGTATTTACTGAATCCTAGTTGTCCTACACAAGTGGACATAACAAATGTTCTCATAGGGCTTGACACCCATCATGCAGTCAGGGAGTAATTGCAGCATAGACCCTTGCACCTGATTAAGTTTATGTGACCTCTTTACCTTTGGGCTTATGGAAAACACCAGCCCATTGTTTTAAATTCATCTATTGGCTCTGCAGTTTTAATGTACTGCCACATTTGCATCACAGTTCTAAATGTACCACATGTTTTCTTTATTATTAATTTTATGATTCCCAGTATGACTCTGTCTCTGCATTATATGACTTAAATTCATTCTCAAATCAATGTTTTCCCATAATTAATTCCTTATAATTACCATATTTAATTAAGCAAGTCATTTATTTTATATAGCACAATGTTTTATAAACTATAATACCAATAAGTCAATAAGCTAATGCACATGCGCTTTGTAAATGTCACTATATAAATGAATACTCCCACATCTTCAAACACAAGATAAAGTCTTTGGGAAATGATGGAATGAATCCATTTATCTTTTCAACCCAAACTTATATGTATTGGCAAATCTTAAGTGTTTGAAAATGAGAGCATGAAGTTGTTTATTGATCACTTTAAATTACTTTTTTTACTACTTGAATGAATGACGCTTGTAAAATTTCTAGAATTTATCATATGTATTCATTTATATAGTGACATCTACAAAGCACATCTGCATTAGCTTATTGGCTTATTGGTATTACAATTTATAAAACATTGCGCTATATAAAATAAATGTCTTGTTTACATATGTTTAATTTAATAAGAATAACGTATCATAAATTCTACAAATTTCACAAGCATCATCCATTCACGTAGTAAAAAAGTAATTTAAAGTGATCAATTAACAACTTCACACTCTCATTTTCAAACACTTAAGATTTGCCCATACATATATGTTTGGGTCAAAAAGATCGATGAATTCATTCTATCATTTCCCAAAAACTTTATCTTGTGTTTGAAAAAGTGGGAGTATTCATTTATATAGTGACATCTACAAAGTGCATGTGCATTAGCTTATTTAATTAAATAAAATATATGTCCACAGCTGCTATTATCATCTCTAATTTAGACTTATGCATTGCAAAGATATTAAATCCCCAAAGGCATGATCTTGAAATAATTGCTCAAGAATTCAAGTAGCTAGATTACATCAGTCAAATAATTGTACTTCATTGTAAATATAAAACAGTATCGGAAGAATAATACCGCTACTAGAATTTTAATATAATTATGTTTTATTTAAATAATTTTTAGTATGAAATGTTATAATTAAATAATTTCAAACCATACATCTGCCATCAGATATTTATTTATTCAACACACATTCAATGTACTATCTCATCGATTATTTAAATATGTAAATGTCTACTAGTAGTATTATATATATCGAACTCGAAAATAAAGTCTATGAGTCTCTCACATCTCTCTGATCCCCATGCCTAAAGAAATATTTACTAATGTAGCATCAGACACATTGTTTTGTAGTGTGTATTGTGGAACCAATAAACCATGTTCAAACTCAGTACTGCTGACAGCTTCACTACCTATGGTGCTGTTCTTCTGTGTGGTGGTCGAATTCTGCATTATGTTAATAAAGCATATGAATCTGACCATTACAATATCTGCCTACTATATAAATTTTCTAGGTTCCAATAGCCTAGTAGTGCCCTGACATGGCAATAGAATAAGAATCTCTTCCCTGACTGTTATAATATAATTAGTAGCTTCTGCATCTCAAAAATGAACCACTGTAGTTAATTGTATTGGTATTCTTTATATGTGTGTTGCTTGAAGTTATATTGTGCTTGAAATATTTATCTTGGTGTTCATGTTACATTGTATAATCATTATCAGTAATGAATTTTATTGTCCACACCAGCGTTGTGGATGGATGATGAAATTCAATAAATAGCTTCATGTATGAAGAATTCAGAAAATATTGCATATACATTTTGTGTTCCATTTGTACCAGCTTGTAATTCTACTTATAAAGTAGTGTGGTAAACATGACATTATTTTAAGATTTAAAAAAAATCAGAATAGAATTCAAAGCAAGTAATGTTTATGTCAAATTAACTATATTTCATTTTTAACTGGAGGAAGTGCAAATGGAGTCTTTGTGATAGAATTCACATACATAACTTTTTGTAAAACTATATGCATTTTATTTTTATTATTTCTTTTAAAGTTTTAGAAAAGTCATGTATGAAATAAATTATTAGTTAGTTAAAAAACAACTATCATACCAATTTGCTATGGAAATCAGTTGCAAAATGAATGGAAGATAAATGCTTACATTGGTTTTTTTTCTCAAACTAAAAGTGGAAAAAATTTCACTTCTTCTTTTACACTGCATATATAATGGAAGCCAACAAAATTTTTTTTTATCTATGTAGATATAAGAAAATTACAGGGATAGAGCTTGTGTGCCATTCTGAACTTTCCATTGATGTTGCTTATTATGGAGCTGTAAAAGAATGCCCCAGTAGTCAAGAACACTTTTCCCACACTAGTACCTGCTTATGGGCACTAAAATATATGACACTTGATTGCACAAGGAAACCTGTCATTCAACTAACTGTTTATCAAAATACCCTATAACAAAGGGATTAATAAATTTTAGACATTTTATTCATCAGTCACAAAGATTAACTCTTTACAAAAAACTTACTAGAAAAAGCCTACTAATAATTATATTGAAAATAGGAAATGGCTATCTGTATGACTATATATATATATATATATATATATATATATATATATATATATATATATATATAATGATTCAAAATTCCTTAAATGCAAAAGTAATATTTACTGAGGCTATAAGCTCGATAATATGCATATAAAAAGTTGAAGTAAAGAAGGGTTCCCCTCTTTTCTTCCATAGCGTAAGCTTGTGGTTAAAACACTTGTAGAGGTCCCTACTATCGCATTTTATACGCATATTATCTAGGTTTATAGCCTCAGTAAATATTACTTACGTAATCAATGTGCGTTTAATAAATTTATAATTAAATGCAAAAGGAAATTGAGCTCAACTGCTTAATAAATAAGTAATTGAATAAAACTTGTATAAATCTTTTATGAATTATAAAAAAGATTTTCTGCCATGCAGGTTCTCTATAATAATACACTGATATAAATATAAATTATTAGATTTTTTTTATTATATTCATTTATTAAAATTAGTGTCATTATCAATAAGTTTGTTGCTCATTTATTGTCATTCATATTCCAAATACACTATTCTACATTATCTTAGAATTATATATTAAATGAGGAGAAAATACTAGACAGGAAACAAATGTATGTGCATAAAAGCTTGTTTTTTATATAGGCTCTGTTGAATCATTATTCATAGGTAGTTAATAAAAAAATAAAAGTTGTATAGTCACTTTACTATGTATGCAGTCATTTATTTAGCATTCAAATTTCCCTAGACTGAATTAATCCATTAATATTTTCATTTTATTATTATGTTTTTCCAATTATCATTGTTTGTAGTTTAGTAGTATAGTAGTTGAGAGAGAGAGAGAACTATTGCAATATATATCACTAGATATTTTTGCAAATATCTAATATGTATACCCCTTATATACATATCATTTTAGTATGTATACATAATTATATATGTGTATAATAAAGACTGAAGTACCTTAAAATATGATGACTATCTGTCTGTTGAAAGTTTTTGATATTTTTTTTCTTTTTTAATTGAAAAGTTATTTTTTTACAAAAATGCTTAACAAAATAATACTGTAAACTAATTTTATTTTATTTTAACTTAATTCATGCTTTCAAGTGAAACCATAAATGTCACATGCATTATTTAACACACATTGATGTTCTCAGAATAATTTTAAACTTGATTTGAATATTTCCTCCACCCAGTGATCAAGATCTAAGAAACTAAGTCACACATTTAAAATATTATAGTATTCTACTGATTTGGTAATGATTTACAAGAATTGTACCAAATTTCAATAAATTATATTGAATATAAATTTATTATACATTGATTTTTCAAATATTATTATAACTTTATTTAAGCTTTCAAAAAAAAAAACGGTTGTCATCGAATAACTACTATATCTCACTCGATGGCGCACTTTTCACGCTTAAACTATAAAATATGATCATTCCCAGGCCATTAATTATAATCATTTTGATGTGTTTTTTGTAATGCAAAAATAAAAACAAAAGAAAATCGTCTTTTTTAAATATTATTTAATTTCAAATATTATTATTTTATTAACGTATACAAATTAAATGATAATAATAAATGTAAAATAAAATAAACAAATTACAATTTGATTCGTCTTTTTTAGTTTGCTTTTTATTAGAAAAATCAAGTTTCTAACGGAGATTTTTTTACTGGGGTTATGCCTTTTTTTGTTGTTGTTGTTTACCACAATTTTTTATTTCAAATTGAATGACAACTAAAAGTAAAAGTTGTTACAGTAGGTTTAGGGTTAGTTTTAGGAAACAAATTACAATTTGATTCATTTTTTTTAGTTTGCTTTTTATTAGAAAAATCAATTTTTTATCGGAAATTTTTTTACTGGGGTTACGGCTTTTTTGTTGTTGTTTACTGCTATTTTTTATTTTAAATCAAATGACAACTAAAAGTAAAAGTTGTTACGATTAGGTTTAGGGTTAGTTTTAGGGTTAGTTTATGGTTAGTTTTAGGGTTAGGTTTAGGGTTAGTTTTAGGGTTAGCTTTAGGGTTAGTTTTAGGGTTAGTTTAGGGTTAGTATTAGGGTTAGGGTTAGTTTTAGGGTTAGGTTTATGGTTAGTGTTCTGTTGTTTGTAATGCTAAAATAAAAAAATATCAAAATCGTATATTTGTAATTTTTTTTTTTACTAACATCTATAAAATAAATGATAACAATAAACGTAAACTATATTCAACAAAGTATAACAGTAGTTGGAGAAAAGAAAGAAACTAAAACTTTTTTAAACAACGACAAATATATATATAAAATGCTTATAATATATGCTTTTTATGACATTTAAAAAAACAGTGTACAATTGTACTTTTCTTACGGGAATTTTTTGTGTTAACGCTCTTTTTTATTTCAAAAATATACACATAGTACAATCTTAAAATGTCTCGTGGAAATGTTATGAACAGTACGTTACTTGATGCGTTACCTAATTCCAATTCACTTTATACATATATCTCGTCAACATTTACTACTTAAAACTTCAATACACTATGGTGTAAAAACTCTGTTAATTATTACTTTACAAAATCTGAACATTTCAATACTTTAAAATAAAAAAAAAACCAATGAAAATAACATTTCCATCCAATTCAAAAAAACACAGTCGCTCCCCAAGCCGTAACAATTTTATAAACTGTGCGAATTGGGAAAATGTATTTGCTGCATAAATGTACATGCTGTACTGCAATGCAACATAGTGGCCTACAATCTGTAGCACAACAAAAAAGGTGCATTATAGAAAACACAGGTTCGAATGTGTCGGCCGCAGAAATGGCATTTTTATGTGTTTTAGCGTGAAAACAGTGCCATCCAGTGGAATATGGTGGCTCATCGACGACAACCAAAAAAACTATCTATACCTCCCTCTCACCAGTCTTATTTAAAACATACTGAAGTTGTAGAAATGACTTTTAAATCTGATATCAAAATATACAAAAAAATTTCGACTCAGTAGATCACATCTAATAGACTTGGTCACTTACCTAAAATATTAGTACTCTATAACTTTGTTTGTGATTTACAAACCAAAATTCAACAAATTATATTAAATTTAATTATATTAAATCTTGATTTTAAAATTTTATTTTAATTTAAATAAAAGTGATAAGAAGTGTTTACAAATAAATAAAACTAACAAACAGAGTTTGTAATTTAATAAAAACATTTAAAAAAGATTAGCCAAGAAATCAATGATGAAATAAATAATGCTATGAGTCCTTAGGTAAAGGAAAATTCATTTTAGAATTTAAGTTAAGTTCTTGAGATATCTTAATTTTTGTGCAGTAATTAGAGAAATCCATGGATGATAGTAAAAATATTTATATTTTTACACACATTTTATTTTATTTTAAAAGAGCTCTGTATGAAAGTCCAAAGGTTTATGTTTGTATTGCATGATTCTATATTTACTTTGATTTTGGACATTTAGTCATAAATGATTTCCCATATATATTTGAACTATTTATTTTGTCTTCATTGGTTTTTTTATATAATTAAATATGCCATTGATAGTTATAAGCAGGTGACATGTGGTTGATTTTAATAAACCTGTTTTTATACACTTAGGAGGATCATATGAATCAGTTAACAATGCATGGAATGTTTATTGGTGCTTAAGAATTTTTTTTAGATTCACATTAGTTTGATGGCGGCTTGTATATTGATAATTGGCACAATGAAGGCAAGAAGATAAAATGACTTTTGTTGTAATATTCAAGGTTTTTTTCTAAAGAATTTTAATATCATAACTGGACAAAAAAAGTTATTGTAAAACAAAAATTTTACTTTTGATTTTTCATTTATTCTATGTTAAAACTTAATTTAATATTCTGTAGTATTTGTTTACTTGAAATCTGTTATTAAAAACTTTTTTTTTAATTAACTCTTTTATCTTAATAAAGGATTAAACTTATATGAAAAGAAATTTTTTTTATTTCCTGTACTATAAAAATAAAATTTAAGAGCATTTTTATTTAAACTTAAAATGAAAGTTTTTAAATCTAAAGAAACTGTTCTATATCTGATATGTGTGGACTTATATTTTTACTTGGTTGTACTATTTTATTAACATGCAATAAAATAGTTTGATTTTAAATTAATATATTTGCCTAACCACTTGACATGAACATCTCCATAATATATATTATATCCATAATTGTCAACAGATAATTGCCTATTATATGTAAATTACATCTAACTTCAGCTCTCAAGCTTAGACATGTCAATAGAATATCAGCAATCTCTCATTTAATGCTTAATTATAGAATTTTCTTGGCAAGAGACTGTTGATACTTTACTGGATTGTTTAAGCATAAGAGTTGTGATTATGTAATTTATATATACCATTGTTATAACAAAAGAAAATCGTTTTCTTTGTTTAAAAAAAAAAATTGAATATGATTTAGAACTATAAGGATATCAAGTTATGATTAATGTTTAAAATCAAATTCTGCTTGATAATTTTGTCCTTTTCAAATAAAAAGCAAGTTCACTAAATGTAATACTAGCTATAACTCAAAAATATCTTCTGACTAAATAAGACTAAATGCCATCAATATATAAGGGAAATTTTTATAGTAGTGACACCTAGTGCCTTATGTAATCATAACAACTACAAAAAAAGCAAGTTTCCTAAGCATATAAAAAGTAAATAAGTTACATTGCAATATTTTATTATAATAACAGAAAAATCTTTGAGAAGCTTTATGACCAAATGATCAAGAATTGGAAAACCTTGACAATTATATGACTAAATAGGCTTACAATTATTTGGAAAATAGTCTAGTGAGTAATCAACTTATCAGATATACCATTATTAATTTTATTTATATCCATTGTTTTCTTCCTTGAAGTTAGCATTTAAAGACATTAAAATACAAGATTTAGAAATTTGCAACTATCATTTTTTTGGAAATTATTATTTTTTGATATCAATCATTGACAAATCATAGTCCCAATTCAATATTTTTATGCAGATAGTTTTTAATTTTTATTTGAATCAACATTTTATCTCATTTAAAATAATAATATCTTCCCCATTTCTTTTGTAGTTCTTATAATTCAAAGATTACAATGATTGTTTTCTTTTATTTTTTATTTTAGGAAAGATTAAGTTATTCTTTTTTAAATTTTGCTACAAATTTAAAAAGAGATTTCATTTTGCTTGTCTGCAATTTTCTATTAAAAGTCTTAACATTTACTGAGACAATTGAAATGATAAAATTTGTGATAAATAACAAATGAATATTTTTTTTTACCTTTTGTAATAAATTAATGATTAAATAAAATTATTTTATAAAATCTAATGGCTGAAAAATAATTAATTTTAATTGATTTTTAAAAAAATTCATTATTGTATTAATGTTATGTGTATATAATAGATATTTTGATAACAATATATATATATAAACAAAAAAAGACTTATAAATCCAATAAATAATATTATATTTCAACCAGAGGACTGGTTTTCATCAGAAAGAAAAAAATACACAGTAAAATGTTTTTATATGTATTTCCTTTGGTTAGTTTGTTATATATATATATATATATATATATATATATACCATGTCTGAATATTATATATATATATATATATATATATATATAATATTTGTCTGAAGGTTTGTAATGATGGTATATTATAAGATGTGATATGTTGGACTATTTCCATCATTTATGAGTGAATGTTGAATGTATAGAAAATTTTAAACTTTATTTAAACTTTCCAAATACAAACAACTTGTCAGTAATAACACACAAATAGACAATACAGGTTAGTAATTACACAACATTTTGAGTAATACTATTCTCCACTCTTCTTCAGGTGTTGCTGTTCTATGTGCACAGTGACAATATTCATTTAGAAGTTGAACTTGCAAATTTAGATTCTGTGATTGAATAGCTCAGGCAACAGTTGCCTGAGCGTTTGGCTAAAATTCGATATGTAAGAATCTAAAGGTAGAAGTTCAACTTCTAAGTGAATATTGTCACTGTGCATATAGGACAGCAACAGCTGAAAAGGAGTGGAGAATAATACTACTCGAAACATTGTGTAATTACTAACCTGTGTTGTCTATTTGTGTTTTATTACTAACAAGTTGTTTGTATTTGGAAAGTTTAAATAAAGTTTAACATTTTCTATACATTCAAAATTTACTCATAAATGATGGAAATAGTCAAACATATTACATCTTATATGTATAAAATGTTTTCAATTTATAATATACTTAAACTAATATTATATAAATTATCATTAAATAACTTCTTACCTATTTATTTTAATAGATTTTTAAATTCTATCATTTTTTATGTAATTGTCATTTATTTTCTCTAATCCTTTGAAAAATAATGATCAAGAGTACTTTATAAAGTATAGCCGATTTATTTATTCATCTGATATTAATCAGTAAATTGTAAACAAGAATTGAAAATGTTCAAATCTTCATGACCTGGTAATTTTATCCCCATTGTTTTATGGGGGGGGGGGCAGGATTTTGAGAGGCTTTTGTCAATCAAAGCATATATAAGACTTGTAATTTTATCACTATATTTACTACTGTATAGAAATAACATCTCATAAATATATTTAAATTCTCAAATTTTTTTGATGCAAAAGTTTTATTTTATATTTTGAGAATTTTATTGACTATTTCAATGTTTTTAAAACAATTCCTAATTTTAATCAAAATGACATGTAAAAGTTTGATATTTCTTCCTGACATTTATTCTATAGAAAATATTTTCTTTATTATTAAAATCTAAAAAAAAAAAGATAAAAAAAGAAGAAATTTATGCAGGAAAAGATTTGTTAAGAAATTTAATATTAAATTCCTGAAAAAATTAAAAATGAATTAATAATGGTATATAATTTACTTTTTTTAAAAAAAAAATACTATTGAAAAATTATTTTTAATTTTAGTTTTATGAGAAAATATTTGTAAACTTCATAGAAAATTTGCCGTAAAATATATTTTAGTTAGACATTAAAAAATAAATCAAAACTTAATTCTAAGACTAAATTAAAATAATATATTTGTTTTCAACTGAAGAGTTATTTGAAATACATGGATTAATTGAAATAAACATAGAAAATATTACTTTTATATCTATCAATATTTGAGCATATGGTATAACATTTCTTGACCTATTTATCATGCCCACAATCTGTGTTTCAATACTAGAGAAATTTATAATTCTTTTTGTAATCAGTTTTGTGAAATATCAGTTCAGAATCAATCTTTTACCTATCCAATTTAAAATAAATAGTTATTTTTGTTAGAAGCAAAGCAAAAACTTCAATTCATGGTACTTGATTATCCAAGTAATTAATAATTTTCTATTCATAATTCATTTGTGAAAAAATAATTGAAAGTCTTGCCCTGGAATGGAATATAACTGATACTCTATTAATGCCTAATAGGATAGTGGTGGCTATGGTTTTTAAAGAACCAAAGACCCTAAAATGTATAGGTACTGAACTGAGTTCAGACCTACATGAATATATAAGGTGATAAGCTTGGATTAAAAATATTATGCTGTTTTCAATTTAAGTCTCATAGTTTTGTAGTTAAGTATAGATAAAAGGTGGCTAGTGGAGGGTTGCATTAGATCCTAAGATCTAGGTGCAATGCTCTCAGATCCAAGGCTCCTTACTGACAAAGGCCAAAAGCCAAAAACTAGTCTGGGGATATTGGATGAGTAAACACTAGATGGGGATTTTATCCACAAGCCTTCTGGCATCCATTGATTACTCTGGCTTGCACTGAGTGGCAATACACATAGAGAGTTTTGTCTGCTTTAATTCATAAATATAACATGTTAGGCACAAAAAGTTTACAAATATTAGATTTTATTATGTAAGGGTCAGACTAGCATATTTCACAATTTTACTCACATTTCTCAATTTAATTATTTATTTATTTAAATTACATGGCACTATCTGGCTTTATGCATCAGAAAATAAACTAACAAATATATATTTAAAACAATATTTTATTGAATATAATAATGTAACTATTACACAACCCCATTTGTAATGCCAGGCTAAATCATGGAGAACATAAGTAAGTTCCAATGAATGAAGATAGTTCACACAATCTTACATAAACATATACACAAAGTAACAAGTCATGTAATAATAATTTATTTACAAAGGTAAAAGTCTCCATATAGTAGTGCTATCTTGTGCTAACAAGAGCAATCAATGGCACTACTATATGGAGAGTTTGCTTTGTGTTAAATTGTTTAATAACAATTATTGTGCTAGTATGAGATAGTGATCATGTGATATTTACAAAGGTATTTATTAATTGATGTATGATTTTTTTTAAATAAAATTTATACATCATATAACAATAATGTATTTACAAAGTATAATCATTAGTTGATATGAAATTTATTTCTTTAACAAAATCTTTTGATCTTTACATATCATAGTAACAATATATTGATAGATAATGTTACATTCACCATATCTTTAACTCTGTCTTTATGAATTCATAAATATAACATTTCTTTGATTTTCAGCTTTCCTACTACATACATATACCTATGTTTTATATGGGATAGATACCAGCACTATCTTTATCTTTATTACAGTAATCATAAAAATGGTCTTTTTTAGATCCCATTCCTAAACAAAACTGCTTCTATACAAATAACTATAAAAGAATGGCCTTTTGGTTGAAATGATGACTGAATAAACATTCTGTACAATAATTATAAGGGGTAGCCTTTTGTCCTAAACACAATTTAACACAACTACATTCAATATTGGGATGACTCATTCTGATATCGACCTTTTAACTCAATAAACTGATAAGAATGTATTCTCCCATATAAATATAAACACATGTTAAGTATTAAACTTTGAACAAATAACTGCAAATATAAATCCATCTACATAAAATCTAATTCTCAGTAATCAAATATAAGTTTAACTACAACGAATGAAACTAATGGAAATAATCACATCGTTAATTATGCTTATCTGAGATTTAGGCAGTTTACATGTGTGCATTGCATTTACATAACTATCATTTTTTTGCCTTTCTCTTATTAATAACTTATATAAAATTCATAAGCTTGACATACATATGTTATATATAATAATTATTTAAAAAAAAAAATAACGAGAAGTTATAAATTCATTTCTTTTTTTACTTATTTATTTATTGACAATTTATTTTAAAATAATACCCAGATAATAAGCCTTGTTTACAAATCCAAATTATTTAAAGTAAAGTACAAATCACTCTTTGAATTAGAGTCATCAAAATAAAATAATTGCTGTTTGCTTCTTTTCAGACAAATATTAAAAGTTGGTTTATGGTGATATATAGTCTTGTAATTTCTGTCTTTTAAATAAATGCTAATTCTTCACTTCAGACGGAATTATTCAAACATGATTCATAAGTGCTCCAGATTAGATCTAGCTAAGTGTTTGAATGAAGTAATATTTCTTCCTGGTTAAAAGAAAAGCAATATACATATCCAAAACTTAGTTTCTTCTTGAACCTCATTTTAGTTGTTTTTTTTTTTAAAAAAAAAAAAAAAACAAATTTGCATATTACTTTGCTTAGAAGAAAAAAAATATTATTTTTTAATTAAAATGAATAATGAATTATTTATTTCAATATATATATATATATACTTTAAACTCATTCAAATTTAAAATATTCTATTTTCAATCAAGCTACTCCTATCATTAAGCAATTAACACCAGTTGAAAATATTTTTGATTAAGGTAGAATATTTTTCATTATACCCTAATAATTTATTAGTGTATATCAATGCAGGTTAGAGTAGCAATAGATTAGTAAGTTAAGAAGTAAATTTTTCAGAAATAAACCTCTGCTGAGTAACAAAAATAATGAAAAAAAAATCACAATTCAATTGTTGAACCCAATTTCAAATTGCCACTGGAATGCTCAAACTTTCTGAAAAATGCATTCAAATAAACTTAAGCATTAGTTATGTTACTCTAACAACCTGGAGCTCAGCAATAGAAATTCAGCAAATGCGCAGAAATAGTTTATACAATTTATCACAGTATAATATTTAATAAAAATTAATATAAAAACGTTTTCTTTTTTAAATTAAAACATGCATTTTGAAATTAGCTTAATAATTAAATAAAAAAACAAAGAAATCGAAGAATGTTTTTTTTTTTTTTTGAAAAAAAAAAAAAGCCTTAATGTTTTAGATAATTAAATGTGTAATATTTAATTCCAGGCAGTTATATAAATATTAAATAAAGATCTTTATAAACTTTATTCAACACTAGTAATACAGATTTTAATGTAAAGAGTTTCACTATTTTAATTTAAGTAATATCTTTATTAACCAGAACAATTTCCCTCTATATGTATATAATTATTTATAGACAGTTTTTGATTTGTATTTCACTTTCTTCAATATTCTTTTCATAATCATGGTTCTTATATGTTTTTTTCTTGGCTGATCATTCAATAACATAAAAATTACATTCCTATATCTCACATAATGTGTATCCTGTACTTATCCAAATCATTTCAATCACCCATTTTCAGGTATCTTAAGCATTGATTAAAATATTTATCACATTTTTTTTCTAATTTTCTTAACCAGTTGTACTTTTTATTGTCAAATATCACACCACATTTTACTGACCATATTGTTTTTATGCAGATGAAAATTTTTATGTCTTGTATCACTAATCTTTTCAAATTTATAATTGGAGTATAGAAACCTTTTTTCTTATATGTTTAAATGTATTGCAATCTTCAAACAAATGCGATGAAGTCTTCTCTTTGGTTCTTCCAAAATATACATAAAATCCCAAAATTTATGTTTAATCTTCTATTTGTTGGTAGTAAGCCATTCAATGATTTGAAAATAAATTTCATATAAAATTGAGGAGCATATATTATTTGGAAGTTCTTTAATATCTTCACTCTTGACACTTCAACCCATGAGTATGCCTTCCTATTTATCTGTCCTTTCAAATACTTATATTTGATATAAATCAGGCTCATTAGGTTCAAGTCATCATGCAAGTCTTTGTATGATATGAATAAATCTGCCCAAAAGGGATGTTCTTTCTTTCCTTATTTTATTAATTACATGTATATCCACTACTGGTAGATTAAAACATTGGCTTTGTATCACATTAATGTGCATTGTTTCTTTAATGTAAAATAAATATAATCATGGTTCTATAAACTTATGACCTCCCTGATTAATCGGTAGTTGTAATACTGAAATTGACAGCAGACATAAAGCTTTTCCCAAATATATTTTTTGTTATCTGATTTATTTTATTTATTGTTTGTATTATATAAATTCAACCAGGATGCATAATATCCCAAAATGACCATTACTATAGCATTAAATATTTCTGCCTTTGTACCTTCATAAAGCCTTATTAATAAAAAGATCTTATTTTTTTGCTTTAATTTTCTTGATAGTTATTCATACTAGTTTTTTAATATATAT
>JAQFVV010007919.1:0-49934 GCA_028023455.1 Epiperipatus broadwayi
TATATATATATTAATATTAATTTATTAAATTTTCTTTTTTACAACAGCAAAAAATCTCAACAGCTTCTTTTTGAGACTCTATACTATTTAATACTTTTATTACTGCATTTAAATGAGTAGAGAAATATCAAATAAAATGTTTATTATGAATATTAAACCATATTCTTTTTTTTTACTAAAGCAATATGTTAGCAAATCTCACATTGACACTGGCATTCATAATATAAGCTGCTTTAGATAAAAATAACGGTTATTATATCGCAATTTAGCTAATTCTCTCTAACTCAGGGATTAAAAACAAACAGAAAATAAAATTGTGGTCTTCTATTTTTATATATACTTTTTCTGATTTTTATTGAAGGTCATAGTTTTATTATCTTATGAAAATATATTGGAGAATGTGAGAATGACACTCAGTACAGATATTAATAAAAACATAAGGTAAAATTAAGAGGAAACATGTTCAATATATAAATAAACAGTGTAAAAGTTACATGCATGAATAAATAATATTATGTATACCTATAATGTAAATTTTTAATTAATTTTTTGATACAAAGTATGAATGAAACAAAGTAAATATATCCGTAATATTTGTTCATGTTTTCTATCTCTCACGTATTCAAATTTATTATATGTATCTTTTATGATGAGTTTATCTACCTCTGCTAAACAAAATATTAATGAAATACAATGTACGTGATGCACAAAAAGTCAATGACAATATATCATTTGAACTCATATAATTATAAGCCCTATTCCCAATAATTCAGATCCATAATTCTCTGTTTTTATCAGGATGCTCATTAAAGATTTCAAAAATAAATATTCGATCTTTTATTGGTATTTCAGGATTAATCTTATTCTAAAAGAAAAAAAAAATTCTTTATAAAAATATGCACCGTTATAATAGATACAGTTATCAATGTTCTAATCAATTTACAATAGTATTGGTTATCATTTGAAACATCTAAAAATTCCAGAAATAAATTCTGCATGCAAAAATGTATAGCCATCTTTACTCAATCAAATTTCTTATCTCTACAAGACAAATTTTACTACAGCAACTATATTAATCTTAAAGATTGTTCAAGTCTTAAATAATCTATATGAAGAAAAGTTCAAACATTCAATTCAAATATTCTAATTTTTTTAAAGAAAGAATATTATCTTTATACCTGTGAATGTATTTAAATAAATACAAATGCCATTGCAGAAATATATAATTTCATTATCGCATTTATTTCAGAAAGCTGGCTCAGAAAATGAAAATTCTTATGTCAAGTTATATGATTGAAGACAGTGAAACAAAGGGAAAGTAGAAAGAATAAATAAGAGCAACAACACAGGAGAGAACATAGGAAAATAATTTGTATCAGAAATAATACTTCATCTTTTATGAGCCTATATCATATTTTATAAAGGCATTACTTAAAGATTGCTCACAGTTAATCTCCATGTTTAAAATCACTTAAAGATCTATCACCTGTAGGCTCTTTTTATATTATGAAATATCTCACTGTGTTTATGTTATTCACACACTATTATTTTTTTTATATATTAAGTGACTGCCACTTAAGAATAAGAGCTAGTCTTTTCTTTTGCCACTTATTTTTTTAATTTCCTTTTCAAATATCAAAGCATTTTTGATTTTGATTAATCATTTAACCTTCTGTTATGTTTGGTCTGGATTGCAGATCCAACTAACAATAATAAAAGATATGAATGCGTGAAGTTTACCTAATCTGATTTATTAGTATCAAATATATTTACAGAATATACAATCAATAAATATATTTCCACATATCTGAATGTCTGACAGATGGTGCCCAAATGACTGGACTCACTTCCAGCTGTATATAATAACTTGCCTCATAAGTTTATCCAATGATTCTTCTGGCTGTACTAGACAGCTTGCCTTGGGTTGGCTCTAGTCTTTGCAGCTTCCAATCTTATTGTGGACTTGCCTTATTGCATAGACTGATAGCATAATGACAGTAACAAAAATGTTCACTGTTAGCAGTGGTTTCAATTGAGAGCACATTCTGTCATTTTAGTTAGGCAGACCCCCTCCCCACCTTCAAAAAGGCTGACTATTTATTGTCAGATTCCCAACCTTATTGGAAGATCACATTCAGAAATCATCATTACCTATTGACCCATACTAATCAGTGGTTGATATTTATCCACACATTTATACCTTGGCCATCCATTTACACTTTGGTCATATTTTTAAACATTAGTTATCCACATGTTTATGCATTAGTTAGCAGAAATGAGTGCTCAATCCCATCAAATAAGGGCAGGATCTGGACTACTCCACTTCTAAGGGCAAGGTGATATATAATACCTTCGATATATTTTTCAATATACCAATGTATTTTTATAAAAGGTTACTTATCTTATATATATTCGAATGAATAATTAGTCTTAGAAAAAACGTGACATTCGAGTATCAAAAGTAGCAGGTTGAACTCCGATTTACCAAGATTTAGTTTTTGAATCCATCAGTTCATCACTGAGCAAATCTACACAGAATAAAGATTGACTATCTACCGAAAGAATAACAACGATTTTTTTTTTTTTAAATGTATGTTTTCTATTTTTTAATCTAATAATTTTTCAAAGCTTTTTAAAATTTAATTATATATCAACGACTACCGTATATTGTATTGAAAGTATTGTGAACATGTAAAGTGCAATTTGTATTATCATTAGAGTCAGCGTCGACTTACTTGATGATACTGATAATACTTACAGAAAATAAGCTTGAGAGAGAAATTACCATTAATAGATTCAAAGCATATAAATTTCTAAGCTTAATGTATATAAACTTTCTCTAGAAGAAAATAAAGTAACGTAAAGTAGAAACTATTCTGAATTATTATTCTCCGGTGTATGCTAAATAGATTTGTCGCAATTTTCTCTCTCTTTTTCTTTAGATAATTTAACAATCGACAGATGAAACAGATAAGCTAAGTGAGATAAACTGGATATCCTATTTTTTCTTTTGCTTTTCCAACAATCAATGTTGTCATTTTAATTGATCATTTAGCTGGGATATTAAGTTAATAACAGCCCTACGTATCATCTTTTCGTTGTTAACGATCATTGTTGTCAACTAATCAATTCGCTGAATGATTAACAAGCTGTTGAAAAATTATTCATGCAGAACATTATGGTCTAAAAAGAAAAAAAAGATTTTGGCTATAAAAACCAGATAATGGTCATATTATAATTGTTAGTTTACTAGTTAATGTTTGTATTTACCTACGAATTGTCTTCAACTATTTATAATAAAAAAAGTTCTAATTTAGAACTAAATTAAAATTATTTTTTAAAATATTTCATTTCTATATATATAAAATGAAAGTAGAGATATTTTATGGAATAGCAATTAGTATATTAATTTTCCTGTCTATGACATGAAGTTCAAACTCAGGCTAAATAATAAGATTTAAAAAAGTTTTTTGAGATTCTAAAAAGATTTAGGATATTTATTTTAGATAAGTGAATTCCAAACGACCGAACTATTCTTAAATATTGATTAAAACAAGAATTTAAAAACGTTGAAATTCTTACCATTTAGAAATTGAGAAATCAGTATGCATGAGTTGAAAAATTATATGATCAAGAAGTTATATGACATATGACATGCTGTGTCCATTAGTTGATCAAGCTGAAGATTTTCTTTTATTACTTTTAACTTTAGGAATCTTTATCTCTTAATTTCATTATTGAATCTTTAGGACTATCATTCCATTTGATTTTTGCATTAAGTAAAGGCTTTTAACAAATAATAACAGTAATCCGTATTTATAATATATAAATATATGATAACACAAATTACATGGCACACAAAAAACTTATAAGAATACATTTACATTTATAATATAAATGAGGTGGTTAAAGTATGACTATATAAGAAACAATTATATGATCAGTTGTTTGAAATAATTCTGCTTTATAGCTGAATCCATTAATAAGTTATATTAGGGGTCCCCAACCCTAGCCCACAGTCACAATGGTGCCCGCAGACCATTTTACATGTGCCTGCCACTATCCGAACATGATAAAAAATTATTTACCTGATACAAATAAATTTAATTTTTAAAATTTCTTTTAAATTATTGTATTATATTGTAATCAAATTGTAGGGCATACTATAATTTTACAGCGTAAAAATATAAATGTTAATTATATGTTAAAATTTTATTTTTGAAATAAATATTTTTTGTACATTATGTGTATTATTAACAATATTCAACTATAAATTTACATTGAAAAAATAAATGGTGCCGGCCACCTGGTTGAAAAAATGAATCATGCCCGCCACCTGGCCAGTATTATAGAATGTGCTCTTAAGTGCAAACAGGTCGGGGACCCCTGAGTTATATAATGTATCTTAATCACATTACAATAATATCAAAACAGACACTTGTAGTCATAAAAACATATTTTATATGACAGAAGTGAGATAAGACAAGATTTAATTTAGTATTTTTGTGCTAAGTTAACCTTAAATACTTTTTTCAATATCCAAATTAATACATAGATAATCAACTATTGCATATAACAAAATTGTTAAAGGAGATATTTTTTGAAGTGAAGAAACCAAAAAAAATCAGACTAAAAGCAGTAATGAATATGCCAAATTGTTTTATACTGATCAACAATTTCTGAAAATTTAAAGCTAGCAGTTTTGTATTTTTTATCAGTCTTTCAGTGATTATTTAAATAATTAATTTTAATTTTTTTTTTTTAATATAAGTTTATAAATAAAAATCATTCTTAAAAATAATATTTCAACTTTGCAAATATAGAAAAAAAGCAATAAATTGAAATATGTAATCAAAATATTAGTCTTTTATTTTTGCAATAATTGCCACAGTTGCTGACAAATATAGTTAAAGATTGAAATGAAAGCTGTTTTAAATCCACTTTAAAATGTGAAACAAATTCTTATTAAGATTTCATAAACAATGAAATTCTGCTTTAAAATTTAAAATTTGACTTATAACTGTTTTAAAAATTGACAAAAAAATAACTGTCACAGTGATTATTATGATGGTTTTTTTTTAACCAATCACAACTTGCTTTGTTTTATGTCATTACTATTACTCTTAACTTTTCTTCTAAAAGTAATATTTTTGCAATATTTTACAAATATTTTGTAAAAATAATCATAAATATAAAAAACAAACTACAGAAATATACATTTTTATTTTTAAAATCTAAACAAAAGAACCTAAGAACAAAAAACTACCTGTCAACAATGTTTTTAGCTTTTTTCTGTTGTGCTTCTTTGTGCAATGCTGGCATTTTAAGACTAAAAATAGGCAGAAAATGATAAATTAAAGCTGAAGTAATCGTAGTTCATCAGCATAATGCAAGCTTATAGACAATTCTGGAAAAGTATTAAGAAAATTACAGTTTTTAATATCACATAATTTATTAATATCATTGCCATAATTTGATTGATATTGTTCTATATGTCTAGTGATTAAATTTTTGTAAAATGCATTAATTTTTATATGAGATATTCAACATTAATCTTCACTTTACAATTACAAACTCAAATGAGATGTTGAATTTTTAAGATAATAGCATGCATTATATATCGATAAAAATGAGTATTCAACTTTTAATGTAGAAGATAAAAGACTGTCTAATGTGTTTATAAAATAACAATATTAACTTTATTACCAGTTTTTTGTGGAGTTGATGTGATTTTCAAGAACCAGAGTTCTTAAACATGTTATTATACATTCTAGTAGATTGAATTTTTGTTATTTATATTGTAAAGATACTCTTTACAAATATAGATTTCATGTGTTTGTGCATTAAGATATATGCATAAAAAATAATTTTTAAATCAAAGTATATAATATAAATACATCAATGGATACATTTAAAGGTGGTATTATTCTTATTCTTATTATAATCATTATATAAATATAATCTTTAAAATACATTAGGCATCTTTGTTTAAATTAAGTTAATGTTATAAAATTGTAAAATAATTTATTTGATAATTTTATAGAGATGTCCTTTCCTCTTAAAAATTACTTTTTGCTATTGATATAATATTAAGGTTAATTTATTGCAATTATATGATTCTATTCAACTTAACCATTATCCTGCACTAATTCTGTTTGTCTGAGTGAGTTAAAACTCTAAACTTTTGATTGGTCAACTACAGAAACAGCAGTAAAAATATATTAATCTTTTAATATTATATTCATTTTAGTTTCATTTATAAAAAGTATATTAATAATTTGTCAGATGATGAAAATGAATGAAAGTTTTTACAAAATTAAACTTTTATTTGTAATTATAAAAATATTCGATAGAGGAAAATGTAAAAAGAAATTCATAATGAATTACAAACTTTCTCAATTTATGTTAGTGTCAAAGTAAATAATTTTTTAGTAAAATTTTACTATTTTTGTAAAATAATTATATTTTTAGCATATTTTATACAAATATGTTATTGACAGGCCCTGTTTTTTGAGAACTAACCAATCAGCATCTAGAAAGGTCTGCCTTCTCTATTTGTTATAGATTTGAAAGCTATATTATTGATTTTTTAATGTAAAATAATTCAAAAGAGGGCAGTATCTTATTGTATTTTTTAAACTTTAAAATGAGCCTAAATATGTTATGATAACATAAAAACTGCCCAAATTAGAGTGAGTTAAGCCATGTACGAGTTAACTTGAGACAGTCTGTAAACTGCTTAATTCTCTAAATGCTTGTTTATTTTTTTTTGTATTTGTTTGCTACATAGATATATTTTAAGTAAGATATGTGAGATGGCAGTATAGAAATTTTTTAGTTTTAATTGGTAACTTCTAAAAACAAATTTATATGTTTTAAGTACAGGATAATTTTTTAGCATTTCAACTGAAAACTTGATGTACTGATTTATTAAAAACATATATATTAATTAATACATACTAAATTTGATTTATACATAAGAGGTATGCATATTAAGTTATATTGCAGAAATATCAAGTGATATACATATATATATATATATATATATATATTTCAATATATGATATATATATATATATATATATATATATATATATATATACACATACATATATTGAAATATAATATTTACCCTGCCATATATGTTTCATCTATTTATCTTCTACAGCTCCATCTGTGTCAAGTTTAAACCTCTAAAGAGTACTTTTTAGATGCTTACATGGTTATATAGTTGGTTGTGTATATATGAAAGCACCAATGTCTGTAACCTGATTGTTATATATAGATTGCAGAAATCTATTTATTTAAAAGTAATATATAATTTTAAAAAAATATTTAATTTTGTTTATAAGTCAATTTGTATTTAATTTGCTTAAATTGCATGTATATATGTGACATACCACTGTCATACATGCATAGCATTTTGTTATTTGATCATTTACTATATTTTCTAAATTTATTTTTAAAATAATCTGTAAAATAAAATGACATGATGCACACCTGTTTTAGGATGGCATGATGATGAAATCTGAAAATTATTAAGGGAATAAATATTTGTCAAAAAAATACTTCATCTTGTAAACAAAATTTACCAACTATATAATTGCTAAAATCTTGTGGGGAAAAAAATGGTCGAATCTTGGAAAACATCCTGTTCATGGTATAATACAAAAAACAAGATTTATTTTTGGCATTTAAAAATATAAAATTTAAAGATGTTAATTGTTTGTCTCACTGGAAGAAAATTTATTAAAAATATAACTTAATGGAAGATAAGTATAAATAGGCTAAATTTTTCTATGTAAAAAAAAAAAAAAAACTTTGTAAAATCTTGGAAGCATCTGCTAACATAATCTACATCAGTTTAAATTTTGATTTGGCTAAGTAGATCAGACAGGAGTTACTATTTTCCAAACCCAGGAAATGGTGATCTCCATCTCTGTACAATGTCCTGAAGGGCACAAAGCCATTCTATTGATGGAAGACATTCCTGATAATGACTTAATATACTGATGCTTCAATTATAAAGATGCTTCCTATCCTGAGGAGAATTGCTGCTACCAAACCTGCTGCCATGAAGTGCCAATAGACAAGCTGCTGCAAAAAACTTTAAGGTAACATCTTAAGATCACTGCCAAGAGCTCTGACATGAACTTTAACTCTTAACTTAAAAACTATAGAAACCTAAATGATCATTTAAAGTTAATCTAAAACTTGCATCTAAAGTAAATGTAGAGTCATTAATAAATACTTGTCTAATTTTTGGAATTTTGAATCTGTAAACTCTCTAATAGTATGTATTAAAATATAAAATCCATAATTATTTGTTAATTGAAATCTATTTTTACGTTCATGTTTGCAGTGATGCCTATGTTGTTTTATAGATTTTACTTTTTAATATTTTATTTTTTTTATATATGTAATAATATGCCAAATGTACCTACAAACAATGAATATATTGATTTTAGAAATTTTGTACCAAAGATATCATAACTTCTATCTTCAGTCTAATAAATTTTTAATAATATTTATTTATTTTAACCTGACTCATTGTTTTGAAATTGTATTAATTAAGAATAATATCTCATTGTCTTGTGATAATTATAATAATATAAATTGATTTAGATTTATATTTGTTAAAATAAGTCCTGGTTTGTAGTATTATAATCATAAATTATAATTTAAAAGTCATTTCATCTGATAGTGGGGACCTAGCCATGGAGATACAGTGTTAAGGTATATTTTATAGTTTATAATTAATTCCAATACTTCAGATATATCTTCCTCACCTTGTAGAACATGATTAAAGCTGCAAACTAATTGTTTATTAAATAAGATTATTAATTCAGTAATTTAGTCTTTTTTAATTATAGCATTATGATTATATACTTAGTTTACAAACAAGCTTAGGTTGGCAATGCAAATGTTAGCTATCTGTTTTAAAAAACATTTAATTAATTTTGGCATATTTGTTATTTTTCCTTGTGCATTGCAGATACATATTTATGATATATGTATTGATATCTTTGTCTTGCTAGTCTTTATGGACCAACAGCAGAAACCATCCCATTTATTGGCTACCACATGGTGGACATCAAGTCACACCCATGGAGGATATTGTTCAGATAAAGCCATCATGTATGAACCCAGGGAATGGACCTAGGATCTTTAAATAAGCCTATCCGAGTTCTGAACTAATAATGTTTACATTCTTATTAATCCATTACCAATCCCTTCAGTCTTAAGGTATATCTTATATGTAAAATACTGGCACCACTGTCTTTAATAATATTTAGTATGTGCTTATAGTGAATCTTAGGTGATGCCAATGTAGCTCATTTTCCCTTAGTCTAAATTTATATATTTGTGTTTTATCTGAAATGATGAGAATCTCTGGTTTGATGGATTCTGATTTGCATCATTCTCGAGCTTTATTGTTGTGCTTGAATTTTAGTTAATTTAACAGAAACAGTCATAATATTTGCACTGTATTCTCTCATATATGTCTCTGGCTACCATTGTTATTTTATCAGTTGGCAAAGTATTATTTGGCATATTAATTTTTCATGGGCATAAATTGTTAACTGGGCACGAAGTTGTTCAATATACTATGGTGAGATTATATACTGTACTACTTAAATTGATTTTATTTCATTGTATAATCCCTATATGAGTTAAATTGATTGTATAATTTGATTTCTAGATGATTATAGTTTTCTTTTATTTTAAATTATATTATTATTAATAAACTTATTAAAATCTATCTCATCATCATTACCATTTTACTTGTATTCCAATTTTAATTTTACTATCAATTAAATATATTGACATTCATTATAGTTAAATATTAATATTACTGTAAATTAGTATATTATTTGTCTATTTAACTCATTTAAATGTTGCCTATGTGATTAATTCCTGGGTATTATGTCTCTCTCTGTTCAGAGATGGCTCACAAATTAAATTAAGATCCATGTGTAACCTCAGAAATTTTACTCATAGGATGTTAAATTAAAGAGCACTATTAAATAAGTTGGGACACAGTTGAACCTGAGTTCTTTGTATTTCAATCAAGTTTAGTATATTTTACCTGGACTCTGGGTTTTGTTACATGAATGTACAAATCTGACCATTTTAATCAATATATTGTAATGGGATGGGGGGGGGTGATAGAAGACAAGTTTGAACTGGGTGATGAAAAATCATCATCATTCCCAGTCCATTTAAAATGAAATATCAATAGTTTACAAAAGTGTATATTTAAATATATGAGATATTTAATAATAAAATGAGCATGAGATCAAAATCTCTGTGAATATTGAGAGATCAGAAGCTAACTCAGAGCAACCATAACATAATTATAAATTCAACCAGAATTATAATAAGTCAAAGTAAGTATAAGTAAATATTAAGAGAACCATCCATCATCATCATTGATGGGAATAAATAAATTAGTACAATATATCAACATAAAATCAACAGACCATCTTTTGTCTGGATTTGAACTATAAAAAATATAAATCCACAGTCAACCTTGTGACTGGATTTGAAATGGGTCTTCTGTAGACCAGAATAACTACTGAGACTTTGCCAGCTTGGGCAATTATTTAAACATAACTTGGATGCACCAGCGCAGTGCCCATCCATTAGAATACACAATAATCAAAAATCAAAACAATAATGCTGGGACATTAAAACATGCTGATCATCATCAATGCTCAGGCCACTTGTACTGGCCAACTATAAACTTAAATTTTTTTTAACAAGACTAAACTAAAATAAAATATAGTGTAGGGGCTTTAAAAAGTATCCTCTTTTGTGCCAATGAGGATGATGATTGATCATCACTGGATGCCCCAAAAGCACTAAATACACACCCCTATTTACATATTCATCCTGTGCTCTAATCTAGCTCAGAGAACACAAGCTCTATTACTGCATGTGACCAAGAGATGATGGAATACAATTTTAACAATTAAATATAACAAGTTTATTATTAACAAAAAAAAGGATATTTAAGGTCTGATTTTGAATAATATACAATAATAAAAGTCATTATACTGTAATTTACAATATTGCTAACAAAATTTAAGTTATCACATTAATTGACAATATTTACCATTCAAAATTCAATTTGTTACAATGATTTACATATATGTGCACACAGACGCACAATTTCTATTATACAATTAATTTATTTCAATTGATATTCAATAATAACAAAAATGATTAAAATTTACATATATATGTGTGTGTATGTGCACACACTAACATTCACATCATATTTTAACTTAGCAATAATTATATATTCATAATTAATTTCTTTGGAGATAGGCATAAATTTTATACCTATGCGTGTGTATAAACAAAATATAGATATAATTTAAGACTAGTTTCAATTTATAAGTTCTCAAAAGTATAGTCAATTTTTGACAGGTATTTGTTGATTAATTATCAATGTTTTTAAGTTAAATTATTGAATCATCGATTCTTTACTTTTTTTTTTAATATAATTTTTTCAAAATAATGTCCAAGAGGATTATTGTTCAAAAACATCTCTTTTGCCTCTAATGATCAATAAATTATTTTTGACTCTTAATTACAATTCAAGCAAAATTACTTTATATTCTTTTAAAATATATAAAATTTTAACCGATTTTAAAATAATATTGTTCTATATATGTCTTTTTAAATGAATTCTTTTAAAATAACTCACCAGCTATATATATATGTTTAGGTGTGTTTCTCTGCATATATCTGATGCAGTATACATGTAATTAATTCTTCAGCAGTCTGGAAGATTTTTCTGGTGAGTTTGATTTTTAGTGACTGTCATAATCAGTAAAAATGTAATCCATATATAATGTTGGTCTGTAGTTGATCTCCCATCTGTATAGAAACTGTTCCAGGCAAGCAGCTGTCTTGGTTTGATATATTTCAGGCAAGCAACCATCCTCCACATTTAAGGCTATGAATTTCAGCACAAAGAACTGGATCATTTTCTCCATGTGAATTCAAACTTCTGCAAAGAAAATATTAGCAGCTCCTGAATCTAATGTTCTGCTTTCAGCTATATCAGCTTATGGTAGCTATTCTGTCAGTTCTATGGTCAGCTAAAACCAACTGCTACAAACTTCAAGAAGCTGCAACAAAATATTATAACCAACTTTTCAGCTGATCCTTCTTACAAAAAACTATTAACCAGATTGGGGCTAATCTTATTATCAGTCTTTTTATAGAATCATCTAAGGTGATAACACTTTGATGAAAACAGAGTTTTTATTTTTATCCCTCTCTAATCCTTTTGAAAACATATACATGTTTTTTACTTAGGGGATTTGTAATAGATAAAAATTTTGTTTAATTAATTAAAAAATTTCCAAAACAAGTATGGTGTTTTTACATTTCAAAATTAAAATTACAAGTAATATTTATCAGACCTTTTTAAAATATTTAATTTTACAATAAAATATTATTTCAAACCCAGAGTTATTTAACTCTTTATTTATCATTATTTTATTTTAGGAAATATAGAAAAATATCTACAAAAATTTATTCTATGTTCATTTCCACTTTTCCTTTATTTTACATATATATTTATGCACACACACTATATTAGTATATGCTATGTAAGCCAACTTGTTACTATATATATATATATAGTATATATATATATAGTATACAAGTATATATAAGTACTTTAAATTTACTTCTAGTTTATATATATATATATATATATATATATATATATATATATATAAACTAGAAGTGTCAAATAAATTTAAAGTACTTTCTGAAATCTTTTGAATGAATAAAACTTCTAAAACTTTAAATAATATTTGTCTAAATCACATGTTGTTAAATTGGAAGTAATAATTGAAAGTTTGCTAATCTTTCACATGTGCTAAGACAGCCAATCAGATTTTAAACATCTGTCTTAAGAATGATCAGGCTTCGACACAAGACAGAGATTTTGACACGAAAAGGATGATACACCTTTTCTCAACTTTAAATATATAAGCCAGTCTTAAGCATCTTGGCCTGAAAGCTTGAATATATAAACATATACACTTATCATTCATTGTGTTATTAATTTAAGATATTACGGAGTGAAATCTTAGATTTAGTAAACCGCAATTTTCTAGATGTTAATATAATTTATCAGCAACATATGTAAATAATATTTGCTAATCTTTCACATGTGCTAAGACAGCCAATCAGATTTTAAGTAGCTATCTTAAGAATGATCAGGCTTTGACACACGACAAAGATTTTGACAAGAAAAGGATGATACACCTTTTCTCAACTTAACTTTTTAAATATATAAGCCAGTCTTAAGCATTTTGGCCTGAAAGCTTGAATATATAAGTATATACACTTATCATTCATTGTCGAGCTTTTAGGCTAAGATGCTTAAGACTGGCTTATATATTTAAAAAGTTAAGTTGAGAAAAGGTGTATCATCCTTTTCTTGTCAAAATCTCTGTCATGTGTTGAAACCTGATCATTCTTAAGACAGCTGTTTAAAATCTGATTAGCTGTCTTAGTGCATGTGAAAGATTAGCAAACTTTCAATTATTATTTTCAATTTAACAACATGCAATTTAGACAAATATTATTTACATACGTTGCTGATAAATTATATTAACATCTAGAAAATTGTGGTTTAGTAAATCTAAGATTTCACTCTGTAATATCTTAAAATAGTAACACAATGAATGATAAGTGTATTTGTTTATATATTCAAGCTTTCAGGCCAAGATACTTAAGACTGGCTTATATATTTAAAAAGTTAAGTTGAGAAAAGGTGTATCATCTTTTTCTTGTCAAAATCTCTGTCGTGTGTCGAAGTCTGATCATTCTTAAGACAGCTGTTTAAAATCTGATTGGCTGTCTTAGCATGTGTGAAAGATTAGCAAACTTTCAATTATTATTTCTAAAACTTTAAAGTGATTTGACATTTAAAGTTTATCTATTATAACAGACAGATTTGTACATATTCATGTAACAAAACTTAAAGTTCTCGTAAAACATACTAAACCTGATCAAAATTGGGAATAGAAATTCAGAGTCAGACCAAAATTCAAGCAATTTAATTCTGACCATTGAGCTTAGCTGATTCTATTATTAGCTTTCATAATATTAAGAGTCTCTCATACATTCATAACTGTATATATATATATATATATATATATATATATATATATATATATATATATATATATATATATATATATATATATATATATATATATATATATATATATATATAAATTAGCTTCATATTATTAGTCTCATTGTAATATTATTAGTGTTCTCTTTCTCACTTTTAGATAGGTCAAAATTGCCACCTAACATTAGGGGCTGGTATTATTAATTCTATAGCCTCTTCTCTCTGTCCTCACTTTATTTAGGTTAAAAATTGGGCACCCAACTTTTGGGGCCTTGATAGATTTTGATAGGGACATTGATAGACATTGATAAGGTTTGTTAGGTTTTGATTATCTTTCATTGGGGTCATTTTGCTGTTATTTGCACTTTGCTAGAATTTCATAAAGTTATGGTGTGCACAGCATAGCTTTCCAGAATAATTATATTAGTAATTATTCTTTATTGTCACCATTTACTCAAGATCTTTGCTAATAATAGATTATTTTATTAGGCCGTAAGCAATTATTTAAATGCTTCTTATTCTATGATCTGATCTCTTTGCCACTTTAAAAAATTGGTTATATTATTTATATAATATTGCAGTCTATAAATAATCTTTTAGAATATTTTATTTTATTGTTATTATTTATTTATTGAGATCCGTATTATTTGATTACCAAATTTACATCTATATCATTATTAATCACTTATTTTAAAAGATTTCTGTGGACTAAGATCTATATAGAAAAAGTATATTATAATGATTGTTATTGAGATTGATATGTTAGATATTAGAGCATTGATGTTATAGTTTTGGACTATTTTGATTGGAGGAGTATAAAAGCAGGATACCTTATTATTAACATTGTTAAAAACTTTTAAGAATAATTTATGCTTAGAGTCAGGATGGAAGAGATTAATATATTTGATGATTTGGGTAGGTCCCAAGAATTGCAGTCACCTGATACCCAAACTCAGCATCTTGATATTGATTCAAAAAAGGAAACTATAGATTTAAGTATGAGTAATATAGAAGAATCTAAAGCAGAAAAGAGTATATATGAAGATGCATTGAGTTATCTAGAGATGATGATGCAAAGATTAAAAGAAAACTCTCAGAGTCAGATGCAAGAAATGAATTTAAATTTGAAAAGATTAGAAGAAAACTCTCAGAGTTAGGTGCAAGAAACAAGAAAAATGAAATTAGATTTTCAAAGGCAATTGGAGGAAATAAAAGTGAATTCTGAAAAGTTAGAGGAGAGATTTCAGGAAGAGGTAAGAGCAAATTGTAAAAAATATGAGGGTCACTTTAATCGAATTAAACTGAGCTTGCAGAAATCTTAGGAAGAATCCCAGAGATATTTTAAAAGAATAGATGGGAATTTTAAGTGCACTGAAGAGAAATATATAAAATTACATAAAAAATCAAAAGAATCTAATAAGAAATCTCAGGAAGGATTTAGAAAATAAGCAAGAATTTTAAAAAATCTGAAGACAAATCTCAGAAAGAGTTTAATAGAGTAGATGAAAGTTTATGAAGGACTGAGCAAACATTTCAGAGTCAGTTGGATGAAATTAAGATAAGCTCTCAGAAATCTGAGGAAATTATACAAACTGTAAAACAGGATTGACAAGGTCAGTATAGTATATTAATTGATGAATTTAAGAAGATAAAGGATTTTCAGATTGAATCAGTGGAATTTCAAAAAGAGATTCATGATCAATTTAGCTTTGTGAAAGAAGAATTTTGTGATTTTAAAAATGAAACAATTATTTTTTTGGTTTTTAGTGTATGATAAATAAAAACATTTGCTATAAAATATTTTTATCTCTATTATTTTATTAATGGAAAAATATTGATATATACCTGGGTCTCATTTTATGCAGATTATTTTAATGTGACTTTGAAGTTATGTGATTCATATTTTTTCTTAATATTTTTCATATTTCACTATATCTATTAGATATGAAAAAAATTAAATTATTAATAACTTATTTTGACTGAAATACTTTTTTTTTTTTTCAAAAATATAACGTTATATTAGCAGCTAATGTGAATATGGCCTGAAGCTATATTTAGATCTTAGCTTCTATGTAAATAACCTATTTATACTAATGAGTAAATAATAGAAATAGATTTATACTTACATATAAAAATATCACAATAAATATTCAAAAAATTTGAAAATTTTAAACGTATTATGTTATATATATAACAGAAATAAATAATCTTTTAGATTTTTAAAATAAAAATGAAGATTTTATATACTGAAAATAATCTTTCTAATGATAATGTTTTGATTGCAATTTCATTTTTTTAATATAGAAACAGAAAACCATTAGCACAGCATAAGACAGAAAGTGGTGTTAGTTGTACATCACACCATGAATAAAAATAAAGTGGCTAACAGGTTTCTCTGGCCCTAATTGCTGAGAGATTCTCGACTATGTTTAAGGAGAAGCCACAATACATCACATCAAATCTGATTTCTTACCAGTTTACAAATTAATGCTAGTGGTAATGATTAAAATATGTATGAAAAATGCAAAATTAAATATTGTAGTAGTAAAAAAAGTTTTTCTTGTATTAATATTTTTCAAATATTTGAAATTTTTTATTAGTCATACTTTATTTTCTTATTTTTTTAATGCGAATTTTAAAGTAATTTTTCTTTGTTGCTTTGCTTATATGTGAATTCTGAAAATTACAGCACCTATCTCCCATTTTTCAAGGCAAATTAAGTCTATTTTTGTGTGATTTTTTTTTAAAGTGGGTTTTCTGTGGAACCTATCTATTGCATAAAATGAGACCCAGATGTATTTAAAACTGTTGGTAATTATTCATTAATAAATATTTTAATTAGAAACTAGAAAATAATCCAGTGATTTATTATTGTACTACCAGCAATAACTTTCTTACAAATACATGAGCAAAGTATAAATCATGAGCAGAAATGTGCATATGGTAATTTACTACCTATTTATATTTTAAAAAAGGTTGATTCGTATAATTTTTTCAATGTATAACTAACTTCATCACTGTTTCATTACAGTGGGTAGATTATAGTAATCAAAATGGATAGTTTCAATTATCTATTTATGTTGATCAAGTTATCAATATGAATATTTTTCAAAACCATCATTTGCTGCTGTAAATATGCATTGTTAGGTCATATATAATTGTGGTACTATTATTATTATCATCAAAATTATTATAGACTTGAAAATGAATATTACTGCAGACTGCTATCATTTATTGCTTTTTGAGGAATTTCCTAACAAATCATCAATTGAAGAAATAACCTGGATTAGATAATAAAATAAAAACAATTTCTACATTTAACTTCGAGTTTTAAAATATTAAAACGAACTTTTCTTAACAAAAACTTTCTTTATAAGCATTATTTATTTTCTTTTATTAATTATCTTTATCAATTCGGTAATAATTATTAAATTTTGAAGTTTATTAATATATAAGCATTCTTTATTTAAATTCTAATTAATAAAAGACAATTTTAAAATGTTTATTTGTGTATGTTGGATATGTCGATGCTGTAAAATATTGATTTACTTTTCTTCTGTTAAACACATTAAACATTTTAACATCATTCTTCATCACAAATTAATGTAATACAATTTAAGATATATAAATGAAGTATAATTTGATATATGTGTATTTGATAATTGTTTGGTAAACTGTATCATGCATAATGACATTCAATGATCTGAGAATTGTTCAGTTTTATGTATGAGAATTGGCTGTTGTTGCATACATTGACAAGTTTGAAGTATTGAGGTTAAGAGACATTTGATTTATGGTATATTAAATCCTGGTATATTTTATAAATTTGTTCCTTATTAAACATTTTGCTAAAGGTGTGGATGAGTCAACTTGGGTGTCATTAGGTATGGCTTATTTTGTGTATGTGTGCACTATATATTTATGTATATATCCCATGAAATAATATTAAAAACATTACTGTTGCTACCTTGATTTATATTTCTGTGAATAAGATTTGTTTGCCTTTATAATATATACCATCTATGTTTCTATTCTTTAAGCCTTTATTGCAATGGTTATCTCAACACTAATTATCTATCAAAGTTATTTGAATTTGATTTGACTTTATGCAAAACTTGTCAATCATGTATATATTCTTCAATCTCCAGTATATGATTCTTATATTTCATCAGTCATAACAACAATCTTATACTTTCTGAGCAACATTAATTTTAAATATATTCAACACACATTAATATCATTTTATTATTTATTAAAAATAATTAATTTCTGATATATGCAAGCTAAACTGTTTTATTGTGTATTATGCAGGTATGCATTTAAACCAAGTATGTTTATAAAAAAATGCAAATTAAATCTATACAAAAACAGCATAATATTTCAACCAATTATTATATGAAATCACCAATGATTTCGTGTGGCTTAGAAATTCTGACCACTGATTATTTGTTTCTGTTGTCTTTTCTTTGTCTAAAATTAAATACTTTAAATAAATATCAAACCTAGCCACATTATTAGTCAATATAGTGTAAAAAGTAATCAAAAAATACATTAATATTTATGAAAAATAGTTGTGTTTTGCTAGCTATTATTGAATGTCATTGATAAACAAATAGCATACAATGTTATTCACTTGTCTTAAACAGTGGTCAATCACTATTCACTTTCCCTTGATTACTTTTCTTGTAACGCTTAAAAATTTTCAAATCAAAGTTTTTATTTAGATGAATCGATGTAAAAACTTAATTACGAGTGTAAATATTTATGAGAAATATATATATTTACATTCAAAATTTATTATGAATGCACAAAACATTTTCGTTTGATATTGGACTTTGACAGTTAGAAACACCTGGAGAACAATGGCTGAAGTTGTCAGTCAATGCTTTGTGGCACCTTATAGGGAAAAAGAAGTGGGACTATTTAAACAATAGTCTGCAATGAAAGATTAATTTTTTTGCATAAAATACTGCCAAAAATTTCATTTTTTTTTCACTCATTATAGCAAATAATTGATTGTAAATGAAAATAGAAGCTACAAATTGATGATAATCACTATGTTGAATCCCTTTACATAAAGGTCCCATCCTGAGCAGAATATTGATATATATGTTTGTTTCTTGATCTTTACTAGTGCATCTGTAATCTCAAGTCCACTATCTCTAGCAAACATTCACCAACATACAAAATCAGAACACTTTGTGTGTGTGCGTATATATATATATATATATATATATATATATACAGAGTCATATATATATATATATATATATATATATATAATGACTCTGTACTATTGCATATTGTCTTCATTGAGAACTTTAGTTTAAGAATTTAAACCATTCTATTCCAAAAAATGGAAATAATAAATGAAGATAGAAAGAAAATAATAACTTTATCTTATGCAAATTTGGTTATCTAACTGTTATGCATTAATATTTTACTTTATTTTGTTAATTATAAGTATCAAATAGATAATACTTAATAATTTAAATACTGTTATAACAATCAAATTTTAGTGTTAAAGGATGTATGCTTTAGGTTAAAAGTTACTATTTAATTTATGTATACTTTAGAAAGAGAGAAAGCTAAACAGAGTTGATATAGTTAAAGCTTAAAAATATTAACTGATAGTTTATGAGTATTAAAATCCAGTTTACCTTTTCTTCAGCTTTAGTCATTAGAACACATGAATTTAAAAAAGATGTAGAACAAAGTTACATATTTTTTACTAATTAGTTTATCCTTGTAATTGACATTTTCTATGATAGAGGTCATTATTTTATGGGCTTACATTAATTTATAATATCTTTCAATGCAGATATAAAAGATGGAGATTGGCAGTACATAGGTGCTTTTTCTGTTTCATCTCCTGATTAGTTACTTCAATCTTTTCATCTTTAAATAAGAGTAACAATTTTCTTTATATTTTTTTATTATCTAAGTATTAATTTACTAAAATTTCATATTTTGTTGACCTGAAATGGATTGCTAGACAACTTTATAAGGTATTTTTGTTTTTATTGCTGAATTCAATTTTAATTATCTTTCTTAACTATTAATATCATGCTCTGAAAGAATAATAAGTTTATAATGACTCAATTTTATTAATTATGCTTTGAAGAAAATTATGAAAGAAACTGGGTGCTATTTTCTTTTATATTAATTTGTAAAACCATGCTGGACATTGAACTATTTTGCTTCCCATGGTTATATTTTGCCTTTAGGAAAAAGTGATTAAAGTCTTGAAGTTAAAAAAAAGAGAGAAAAGTCTGTTAAAATTTGCTTTAAAAGATTAACTGTTATATATTAATTATTATTGCCAGTTATTAATATTTAAAAGTTAAATTTACATTAACTTTAGTGAATATTTTGAAAAAGTTAATATAAAATTTGCAAGTAACAAATAACCTGTCATCTTTGATACAGGAGAACTTTTAAGTTACACTTTGCTTTCTCTGTATTTTGTCAAGAAAAAGAAAATACTTAAGAGGAAATTGAACTAAAGAAATTTTTAAAAAAAACCTTTATAGAAGACATATAGTTTGCAGATATAACAACAATGAAAATTAATAAATGTCTTGTACTAAATTTTGAACTGTCAAAAATAAGTGTAATTTTTAAGAAAATTATGGAAAATGATATTTCTAAGTGAATTTTAAAAAAAAATAAGAATTGCTTTTAAAATATGTGTTTTTCAAATATAAATGAAAAAAAGAATTGCTTATTTCCAATGAAACCATGGACACACAAAATTCAATGGATGACTCACTTAATTATTATTATGTGCTATTAACTAAAAATTTTCAAACAAGCTAGCTTATATTTCACCAATTCTTTTAAATGGATCCAAACATTTTGCTTATTTAGAATAAGACTTTTATAAATGTTTTGTTATTTAATGCTTACTTATGGAAAGTCATATTTGCTATTATTTTCTCTGACAGAAATATTGAATAGGTACAGCTGCTCATTCTACAGATAATTCACTAATGAAGGACATTGTGCCCTCGATAAAGTGCTCACTATGGAAAGAGTTCTGCTAAAGAACTAAGGTGTTTTTTTTTAATATCTTATATGTCAATGCATGTTGTTATTATATTATTCTTTAATGGATTTATAATAGAATGTGTGGGTATTTCTACAACCTGGAAGATAAAATTCATATATTTTATATGCATTGGTTTAAGGTAAATTTTATAATGCCTTTTATTCAAGTAGAGATGTTTCTCTCTTACATTTTATTAATAGTGTTTATGAGTGTTTTACTTACTTATAGGTAAACAGCCAATGTATGTTTAGCAGAAATCCAATATTTTCATAATTATTATGATATAATAATTTTTGATTAAATTTTAATATAACTGAATGTTTAATAATTGTACATTTATTAATATTTACTTTGCTATTATGTCCAATTTACCATTATAAATTTTTGTTCTGTTCATTGCATGTATGTGTATTTCTTATTTAATGCAGAATTTTTATTGTACTATTTTAAATATTTTTACAGTTGTTTGATGACAGTTAACATGTTGGTTTCAGATGTTGCTTAATGAATGTAATATTTAGCATGAATATTAAGCTATCTAGTTTATAAGTGATAATTTTGTTATCTTGACATAATTTAGTTTAGGATTTATGCCTCCAAGCATTAGTCTTTATTAGATGTTGCTTTGCTTATTGTGCTTTTGTGGATGGAATGCGCTCTCCTCATTGTTCACATTTTGTATTCCATGAGAGGACAGTGTTTTTATTCTAAGATTACTGTCATATGTTATGAAGGTAGCTAGGTCACATGAGAAGACCATTTTATGGTTTGTATTCCATTTTTCTTTATGTGTTGAGACCCTGTCCACATATGTATTTCTGCCTAAGGTATAGATATTGGAATCCACCATACTATTATTCTTATTGTTTTGCTCTGAGAAGCTTGTTTTTATCAATTTATTCTTCATGATGTTTTTAAATATTTTCATCCATAGAAGGTGAAGTTATTTGTGCTTTTTAAGAATGATATGGCAATGATAGTACAGATATTGAAATACTTAGTTCTTCAAAATGCACTTTGTTATTTGTAGTGCTTTTGCTATGCAAAACAGTATCTGTTTTGTGTTGCTGTGCCTTACCAGCAATTCACAAGTAAACCAACAATGTATTAATAATTTTAAATGCTTATTTTTAATGCATAGAATAATAGGATATGCATATACGCATTGATATTTTCATCACCATCTGAGAGTAATTCACTCATGGATGTGCAAGACCATTTAAGGTTAAATATTTTGTTATTATGTCAACATAAATCAAATACATATTATGTGTGAACATGACTTTTGATGAATGTTCCATACATTTTATTATTTTCTTCAAAAAATAGTATTAGGCAATAATAATCTTATTTGTCTGGATATGACAATCGTCATTATCATACAAGTTTGCTAGTTCAAAGTCAGTCATAGAGTAGTTCAGATTAAGTTATTTTAATCTGTAATGTGTTAATATTGCTCAGAAAGATATTATGAGTAATTACCTGACAAAAGGGGCACATATTTCATAGATTGTATTGCTTATCTTATAATTTAAGCTATTTTTATTAAACGTTTGCTTAAAGTGATGATTTAGTTAGAACGGATTAAAAATAAATTATTTAAATATTGAAACTATTTACCTCAACTAAATGTGTTCTTAATTCCTCACCTGTATGTTTTTTATAACTTCAATAAATAGTTTATTAGTTAGACAATTTTGTATTATCCATTGTAACATCTTACTCAAAATTTAACAGCACCTATGTTTGGCAAATAACTTTCACTTTGATATTGTAAATAAATTTTATTTCTACTCAGTATGTTAATAAATATATTTGTTTATTATTTAAATCTAGTTTTTGTTCTTCTATATGTGATTTCTTATGTCCTGAATTCTTAATTATAACAGAAATCTTGGTAAACTAGATAATCATTTCTCATTCAGACCCAAAATCTTAATGTTTAAAAATGAAAAATTCTATAATTCAATTCCAAAGATGGGAATGTAATTATAAGAAATGAATTTGTGTTTAATCTTACTTGAGATTACTTAATCTATTTTTCAGACTGCACATTATTTTATTTATCTTATTAATAAAAAGTACAATAATTAAACTTAATTATTTTGATTGTGTTGTTGATGGGGTAATAGAAAGATATAAAAGGTACCCTTTCTTTCTATTATTTCGAGTGACATCCTGGGTGAAAGACTATAATCTCTCTAAATTTTATATATATATTTTATTTATGTAATTGTTAAGCAAATTAAACACTTCTTTATGTAATCATTATTATTATTATTATTATTGTAGTACATTAGGATATATTAGCTTATAAGAGAAGTGTATGTCTCCTATCTTCTATCAGGATGTCAGTCATTTATTTCAACACAATACAACAGTATATTTTTTAAAGTTAACAAGAAGGACCCTGAGATTATTCATTATTTTATTAATTATTAGTCCATTCATTTGTATCATAATTATGGTGATGGCAAAAGAAATTCATTACTGTTTACCATATTATGAAAAAGGTGCATTACATTTCACTTTACGAGAGTAGAGTAGATTAGATCCTGTCAATAAATAATTATTTGATGATAAATTTTTGCTAAATAAGAGATTTAAAAAAATACATAAATATTCTATTATATGATACTTTAAGTATAAAATATTTATTGCTCAGTGAATATATTTTGATGAAGGGAAATGTATGTTTTTTAAAAAAGTGTTGCATAGGAATGAGTACAGTTTTTCCTCTTCCTAGTCTATTTATTTATTTTATAATTATACATTTTATTATTGCTTTGAAATTTCCTTGTATTTTAATACGTCTTTATAGTAAAAAGTAAAATATAACTAACTGACCATTGATATTAGCTCAATGTATTATTAGTCTCATTATAATATTAATCCTCTCCCTCCTGCTCTCTTTTAATTGGTTAGAATATATATATATATATATATATATATATATATATAACCAATTAAAAGATCTATATATATATATATATATATATAGTGATGGGCACACATGCCATTACATTATTTATTTTAAAAATTAGACATTAAAAATAAAAGGTCCCCCAAAAAACTTCTTTCTTAAGAAATAAAAATTAAAAGTTAAAAGTCATCTAAACTTTATATATATATATATATATATATAATTGCATAGATGAAAAATTATTAAAAAAAAACTTTATTAAAAAAAGAAAAAGTTTTAAAACTAAATTTTCAACAAAAACTTAAAAAGATTTAAAAATAAAAATATATCTTTAAGATTGTATAAATTTAATTAATACTATTGTGTACAATGGAAATGATTATTTTAATTAGTTAAAAGTAAACTAGTCTTTGGGCATCTCAAAATGTATAAGTAAAAATCAGATAGGAGAGAAAAAACAATAGAAACTAATAGTGAATAAAAGAAATCCATCAGGAAACGGACTCAATGAAAGGATCATCATCATCATGATGTAGTGTCCACTTGATCCGAAAGTTTACTATAAAAGGAAAAGTTGGGAAAAAAGAGAGGTGAAAGAAGAGATGCTATATGTGTTAGTGCAGAGAGAGTTGAAGGAGAAGGGATTGAAAAAATGCACTCTTCAATTTCTTCCGTTTTTTTTAAAGAGAAAGAGAAATGACCAATTGTTTTCCCATATTGCGGACTATAGGATATCTGGTCCCAGCTATAAAATACCAGCTACAATAAAGGACCAATGGATAACTGCATATTGATCTCAGGACTTCATTGGAATTAACACCTTCCATATTACAAGCAATTAGAAACTAAGGCCTTTTTAAAACAGTAAGAACTATATAACTAATGAACATTTTCAAAACAGTAAGAACTTTAATTCCAAAACCTTTTCAGTATTTAATAGAAATAGAATTTCCTATCTGACTAAATTATTTATCAATTATTTTATTGAATGTATTTTTTTTTAAAAAAATCATTTCCATTAATTTATTTTTTTTTTGTTCTTTTAAGTGTTTATTATGATTTTTTTTTTGTTTTTCTGTTAAGCTAAACTTTTAATTAAATAATGTTAAATTTAAGTCAGGCATGAATGGCTCCATAGATTTGTAAAGTTATATTAGTTTAAGGGAGGGTAAATCTTAGGTTATTTGTTTCGTAGTTAAATTGGGTTAATGGATTGGATATATTGGTGTAATTAGTAAATGTAGTATGAAGATCTGCTATGTGCAGGATCACATTATATGTCACACTTGGGAAAAATAAGTCCCATTTCATACTGACCATTGGAAGTAGATGTATTTTCTCCTTCTTGGATCACCCCTTTAGCGTATGGAATGGGATAGTAAGATGGCAAAATGGATGGCAATCTCTTCCTATGGAGTTTTTTTTTTATTGTTTTTCTCACCAGGCAGATGCAACATCCCTGTACTGGATGAGAGACAATTTCTTCTCTATAACCATGCTGTTCAGATGTGCATTCCTGACAGTATGGTATTGTGCTGTTGTATTCATGCTGCATTGAATACATTGATATAACAGATAGATTGGCATTAGTTTGACTGTGAACTTTGGGCCTAAGGTTAAATAAGGGATAGAATATTTTCTTTTCAAATGGATCTTTTCAAATGGAATCTATGTAGTCTATCCATACTTGACACTAATAAAATATTAAATTCATCTGTGCAAACTTCTAAAATAAAAATTTAAATTGTAAATTAAAATTTTAAAGTAAAGTTAGACTAAAATAATAATTCTAAATTATATATATGTTTAATAAATGTTTGTGTGTGTTATTACTGGAAGTGACTTCTTTATATTTTTTTAATATTGAAAATATTTTTAAACAAGAATTTATATTATATAAATCTCTGCATCTCACTGAAGTAGTGATTTGGGCTGACAGTCGGAATAAAATACATATATAAAATAAAGTGGAATCTTAACTTATGTATCTGCCTACTATATACATTTACCAGGTTTGAATGGGCTGGTACCCTGTTCAGCACATATGGTAAGACTCGAACTTCCATCACCCCCGACCATTATAATATATATATATATTGTGTGTGTGCATGAATGAGTAAATAAGCATTTGGGTTTGTTTATGATAAAATGTGTTTGATAAGTATAGCATAGTTTCACTATAAGCATTATATTTAATGTATAATTCTAATGTAAAATATATAGGATATATGAGCACAGACTTTCAGATGACCCATCACTCTCCACTCTATCTAACAACACTGATACACTCAAGCACATATATGTTGAAAAGATAAATAATCACCAATATACATATTTCATGCTAAACCAGCAATCATCAGTTGGTCCAGATTCTCATCTCCCATACATATATACTATAAGTGCTCAGGTTTATATTAAGATAGACAATCTTCATACTTTAATGGGCAAGCTTCAATCTACTACACAGTCCAACTCTTCAACCATCCATCCAATTAAAAATCTGATGATGGAATGCTCGAAGGCCAACCTGAGGCCGAGATTCTTGTAAACTAAATTATTAAATTATTGAAATGAGACTATATGTTAATATTTTAATAAATGTACAAATAAATGCACACCATCATCATTGTCAATCATTATCAATCAACTGCAGAATGAAGGTCTTCCCAAGTTTGATTCATCATCTTCAATCTTTAACTTTTCTTCTCCATATCACACCTAAACACTTTCTTATTTCATCCATCCATCAACATGTTGTCTTTTTCTGGGGTTTTTACAATCTTTTCAAATCCAGTTTAAGATTTCAATTGTACATCTATTATCATCTCTGCTAGAAATATGTCAGCTCAACTCCACTTCAGTGTTTTAATTCTTTCAATAATAACAGTAACACCTGTTAGTTTTCTTACCTACATATTGCATTTTCAATCTCTTCTTGTTAGTTACATTTCATTTTAACATTGAGTTATTTTCCCAAAAGCACTCTAATCAAGTTTAATTCTATTAGTACTTTCTTCCATTATGTTTTCATTTGTAGTAATAATTTGACCAAGGTATTTGTAGTTGTTAACTTATTCTAACTCATCATAATCAATCTTTATTTTCATCTTTTGAAAAATTCATTGAACATTACTTTAGTATTTTTAACATTTACATTTAGTCATACTTTTTTACTTCATCTTCTGCAACATTTCCTAAAACTCTGAAGCTTTATTTACAAAACAATTACATCATTTGTAAATCTAAATGACTTAAATAATCTTCATTTACTTTTAATTCTTTAGCTCCCCACTTTAATCCACAAAATATTACTTGCAACACTGCTGTAAAAAGTTTTGGAGATATGGAGTTACTTTCTCTTACACCCTTTTCAATGTTAACTTTTCTAGTATCGTTATGTAATCTAATTATTAATGTTTCATTTTTATAAAAATTCTTCAGAATATGTCAATATGGTGGATCTATACATTGTTGATCCAATGCTTTAATCACTGAAAAAATGTTTATAGAATCAAATGCTTTTCCATAATCTACAAATCCAAAGCATAATAGCAACTCATATTCATTTGCCCTTTCTATAAATTCTCTCAATACCTGGTTATGATCTACTGTACTAAAACCATTTTTAAATCCTGCTTTTTCTTTTTGGTTAGTTGAAATCCAAAATTCTCTCTAGATGAGTTGTAATTATCTTGGTATAAATTTTGTATAAAACTGATAAAAGTCTAATAGATATATACTTTTTAATATCTTCTTTATCACCTTTTTTTTTATTAATAATAAATAATGCACTCTTTCAATCAACTGGTTTATCTTTATCATTTAGATATTTGGTATATAACTTTGCCAAAAAAATTTACATTTCTTCAACTGTTTTTTTATATATCGATTATAATTCCATTATTATATGGAACTTTTCCTTCTTCAGAAATTTAATGCATGTTTCACTTCTTCATTTAAAATCCTTTTTGATAGAACTCTTCTATCAATTTTATTATGTGCTCTCTTTTTAATAATAGTACCATCTTTTTTTCTTATTGCAGATATAAGTTTTCTAACAATACCAAAATGTTCTTTTACACTCTTGAGACTTTTATTCTCTTCTACAGTTTTCCTTGCTAGTTCATAGTTATATTTTCTTACATAATTATTAACTCTTTTTAATACTATTTTCCAAAATTCGAGATATTCAATCCTTTTTAATGCATCATTTTTATATATCTTCATATTCTTTTTTTCTATAAATTCTCTAGTATTAGTATAAAATGTATTGGTCAATTGCTGCTTTTTTCTACCAGCTATCTTATTTGCAGTTTTTATCAGTTAATTTTCTATTAATGTCATTTGAATCTGAATCATTTTTAAAGTATACTAATACTTGAAAACAACTGAAAGTTCTAATTTAAATTCATTAGAATGTTTCTAAAGAATGGAAATATCAACTGTAATTATTGTTTTGCTTATTAATTTTTGTTTCTCTAGTTTAGCCTTAACATGTATCTTACATCATGCTAATCAATAGTCACCTCCTGTATGAAATTTATGAAGGAAATTACAATCTTAGAATATGTATTTTCTGTTAGTCAAAATATAATCCAATTCTTCTATATTACATTTGGATACTTCTATGTCCATTTCCTTTTATCATTTTTCTCAAAAAAAAATATTAAAAGTTTTTTTATTTTTTTGCAAGCACCACTAATCTATGTCCTCTCTCATTTTTATTACCATAATCAAATTTATTTACAGCACTTTCATCTTTCATTTGTTTACTAATTCTAGCATTAAAGTCTCCCATAACCATTTCAAAATGTTGTTTACTCTGATCAAAACTCTTTAGTGCATACATATAACAATCTTCTACTATTTTATCACTATAAAAACTTGTTGGGGCATAAACCTAAATTATATGCATTTTGTATCTGCTATTAAGTTGAATCTTGCCACTCTATTGTATTCATTATAAATCTCCACAATGTTGTTCTTTCACTTTTTATAATGAATCCTATTCCACTTGTATTTGAAAGGTTTTTTTTTCCTTTGTAGTAGAGTACATGTTCACTTTTTAAATCAATTGACTCTTCACATTTTTTTACCTTCACAAAATCCAATAAGGCCCCACGTAATATGGGACAATTCTTCCAATTCTTGCAATCTTTCTTCACATGAATGTGACTTGAAGTCATCTGCAGTTGTAAGTACTTTAATGAAATATCATCATCAAATAGAAACCTGGATCCATAATCAGCAGATTCATAGCAGCCTCTGCCTTCAGCTACCAACCTCTGCCTTGGCTGGTGACTTTACAGCCTTCTGGGAATAGGGGTCATGATTTATTTTTGTCTGTCATGATTGTATATTTCATTAACACATATTTTTTCTTACTTATCAGGCAACTAAGAAAAAAGACATGGTGTTTCTTGATCTTAAATTCAGAGGTAAAAATCCAATAAACTCATCACACTGGCTAATGCATGTTGGAAAGCATCCCATCCATGTTTGTATACTATATGAATAATCACATAGTAATAACAGCTGCAACAACAAGAACGTATGGATGGATATTTAGGAATTTGCTCTGCTGAGTTTCTTTAAGACCCCTAAGATGAATCAAAGGGTCTGCCTTCAGTTAACAGCAAACTCCATTTGTCAGCTAGATAAATGCTACTAAAGTGTTCATATAATCTCAATTTTATGAGATTAATAGTTCAATTTGCAATAGCTTTAAGATATTAGTATAATATAAATGAATTGTACTATATATATATATCATCATTATCAACCATTATCAATCTAATATAAATGAATTGTACTATATATACATCATCATCATTATCAACCATTATCAATCTACTGCAGGATGAAGGTCTCTCCAAGTTTAATCCATCTTCTCCGATCTTTAGCTTCTCTTCTCCACATCACCCCTGCACACTTTCTTATTTCATCCATCCATCTCACATGTGGTCTCTTTCTGGGTCTTTTACAATCTCTTGGACTCCAGTTTAAAATTTCAATTGTCCACCTATTATCATCTCTTCTAGCAATATGTCCAGCCCAACTCCAATCTTTTAATTTTTTCAATGAAGTCAGTAACACCTGTTTGTTCTCTTACCCATACATTGCATTTTGAATCTCTTCTTGTTACTCCCAACATACATCTCTCCATACTTCTTTGAGTGGTCTGAAGTCTCTGTGTTGCTCTTCTATTGAATGTCCAAGTCTTAGATCCATATGTAAGAACTGGTAAAACACATTTGTTAAAACCTTCCTTTTCAAACACATAGGCATATTTCCTTTTAGTATCAAGTTATTTCTACCAAAAGCACTCCAACCAAGTTTAATTCTATGATTAATTTCCTCCATTATGTTTCCATCTGTATTAATAATCTGACCAAGGTATTTGTAACTGTTAACTTCTTTTAATTTATCATAATCAATCTTTATTTTCATATTTTGAGCAAATCGATTAAACATTACTTTAGTCTTTTTAACATTTATCTTTAGTCCTACTTTCCTACTTTCATCTGATAACTCCTGAAACATTTCCTGCAGTTCTGAAGCATTATTTGCAAAAACAACTTCATCATCTGCAAAACCTAAATGACGTAAATAATCTCCATTTACTTTCACTCCTTTAGTTTCCCATTTTAATCCACAAAATACTTCTTGCAGCACTGCTGTAAAAAGTTTTGGAGATATGGAGTCATCTTGTCTTACACCTTTCTCAATGTTGACTTTCCCAGTATCATTATGTAATCTAATTGTTGTGGTTGCATTTTTATAAATATTCTTTAAAATATGACAATATTCTGGATCTAAACCTTGATGATCCAATGCTTTAACCACTGAAAAAATGTTTATAGAATCAAATGCCTTTTCATAATCTACAAATCCAAAACATAATGACAACTCATATTCATTTGTACTTTCTATAACTTCTCTCAGTACCTGAATATGATCTACTGTACTAAAACCACTTTAAATCCAGCTTGTTCTCGTGGTTGGTGGAAATCCAATGTTCTCTGTAGACGAGTTGTAATTATCTTGGTAAAAATTTTATATAAAACTGATAAAAGGCTGATAGGTATGTAATTTCTAATATCTTCTTTATCACCTTTTTTATATATTAATATTATTACTGCATTCTTCCAATCATCCGGTACATCTTTATCATTTAGTCATTTGGTATATAACTTTGCTAAAAAAATTTCTGTTTCTTCACCTGCTTCTTTTAATATATCAATTATAATTCCATCATTACCTGGAACCTTTCCTTTCTTCATACATTTAATTGCATTTCTCATTTCTTCATTTAAAATTCTGGGCAATTCAGAAGATGTAATAGATATAGGAGGTACTTGTTCTTTATTACTATATAATTCTTGATAAAAATCTTCTACCAATTTCATGATGTCATCTCTCTTTTTAGTAATAATTCCATCTTTTTTTTTTCTTATTGCAGATATAAGTTCCTAGCAATACCAAAATGTTGTTTTACATTCTTAAGACTTTTATTTTCTTCTACAGCTTTTCTTGCTAGTTCACAGTTATACTTACTTATATCACTTTCAACTCTTTTCCGCACCATTTTACAAAATTCGAGATATTCAATTCTTTTTAATGCATCATTTTTGTATATCTTCATATTCGTTCTTTTTTTCATAAATTCTCTAGTCTCAGTAGAAATTTTATTGATCAATTGCTGCTTTTTTCTACCAGCTATCTTTGTTGCTGTTTTAAAAAGTGTATCAGTTATTTTCATATTAATTTCATTCAAATCTGAATCATGTTCTAAATCTACTAATACTTGAAACCGATTTGTAAGTTCTAATTTAAATTCATTAGAATGTTTCTGAAGATTAGGAATATCAACTGTAAATATTGTTTTTCTTAACAATTTTTGTCTTTCTAGTTTTACATTAACACGTATCTTGCACCTTACTAATCAATGATCACTTCCTGTGTTAAATCTATTAAGAACATTGCAATCTTGAAATATGTATTTCCTGCTAGTCAAAATATAATCCAATTCTGCTGTACCTTCATTTGGATGCTTCCATGTCCATTTTCTTTTAACATTTTTCTCAAAAAAAAAAAATTCATAATATAAAGTTTTTCTTTTTCTGCAAACTCCACAAGTCTATGTCTTCTCTCATTTCTATTACTATAACTAAATTACCTACAGCACTTTCATATTTCATTTGTTTACCAATTCTAGCATTAAAGTCTTCCATAACAATTTTTAAACGTTTTTTACTCTGATCAAAAGCCTTTTGTACATCCATATAAAAATCTTCTACTACTTCATCACTATGAGAACTTGTTGGGGCATAAACCTGAATTATCTGTAATTGGTATCTGCTATTAAGTTGTATAACTAATCTTGCCACTCTGTCTGATACACCATCAATCTCCACAATATTGTTCTTCCACTTTTTATTTATAATGAATCCTATTCCACTTGTATTTCCAATATTTGTGCCTTTATAATAAAATATATGTCGACTTTTTAAATCAATTGTCTCTTCACCTTTTGTTTTAACTTCACAAAGTCCAATAATATCCCATTTAATATAAGAGAGTTCTTTTTCTAATTCTTGCAATCTTCCTTCACTTGAAAGTGATCTGCAATTGTAAGTACCTAAATAAAAAGTTGTCATCCAAATGGCAGCCTGGGTCCACAATCAGGAGATTCTTAGCACCCTCCACCTTTGGCCACCAACCACTGCCTTGGTTGGTGACTTTGCTGCCTCCTGGAAATAAGGGCCATTCTTTATTTTTGTCTATCATACTTGTATATATGTATTGGAAAAATATTTATCATTTACACAAACATTCATTCTGCCTTATCAGGCATTGAGAAGAAAGACCATGGTGTTTTTTGATCTTAAACTCAGAGGTAAAAAGCCAATAAACTCACCATGCTCGCTAATGCATGTTGGTGAGCAGCCCATCCATGTTCATATACTATATGAATAAACACATAGTAATAACAGCTGCAATGACAAGAATGTATGGAGTGGACATTAGGAATTTGCCCTGCTCGGTTTTTTTAAGACCTCCAAGGGAATCAAAGGGTCTCCTTTCAGTTAATAGCAAATTCCTTTCTGCAGCCATATATATATAATAAGAATCACAGGAAAAGAAATGAAAATAGAATAGATGAGATTAAAACTGAAAATTATTGTTTTTACTATTGAATTAATAAACCCTTAAAATGGTAGAAAATTTAGAAAGTTTGCTTTATAATTATAGAACGAATAGTAAAATAAATGAAAAATATTATAAAATTAATATTAAATGACACTTTACTCATTTTGCACATTACATTTATAAACATAGAAAAGAATTTTTTTTACAAATTTGATTTAAATATTTACGTACATATAGGATTAAATATTAATTTGCTAATTTAGATAATTGATGTAAAAAACTTTGTGTTAAAGCTGTTTACATTTTATTATCTTCCAAAAATATTTAATTATCTAAATGATAAATATATTTTATTTCAAAAAAGTATAAAACAATTAAAATGTAAGATTTTTAATTTTGTATTATATTATTAAAAAAATTTAGATAATGGATTAATCTCTTAAATAAATCTCTAGCATATGTCTAACTTGGTTTTATTTACACACATTTAATCAGAAAGTAATTGCCTATAAAATAAGAAAAGTAGAAAGGGTTAATTAATTTGATGTTTCTCGATTATAGATTTGTTTAAATGTCAGCTATAAAATAATTTTAATTTTTTCATTTATATGTTATATCCAATAAACTTAGCTCGATTACAGAGTGAGAAAAAATGTATTGTCCAAACCTATCGATTTTTATTTGAATTAGACACGAAAATCTGACAGACGTTAGCCATTTTTCATCCTGAATAGTCAAATCATATAAATTCGAAAGACAGGGGAAATAATTTCTTGGAAACATTAGTTTCTAATTGTCTACATAAATTGCTAACAATTCAATTGTGTAAAAAGTATATCCAATAAGAAAAATAAGATTGAACTTTAGATTTTCTACTGAGACATTGTAACACTAGAAACTTTTAAAAACAAAAATCCTTCAAATCAAATGTTCTCAATACATTTTTTAGTGTTGTTGCAGTTTTAAAAGTAAAAAATGAAAGAAAAAGGAAGCAAATTATTTTTTTGAACATTTGATAAAAAAAAAAAAAAAACCCATTATGCTAAAAAGTTACTTTCAGAAAACGAAACAACTCTTCTGTAGGTCAATATATTCAATGCATTTAATACTTATTATATTATTAATATATTTATTTACTTAAGAAAATAAATAAGCATATTTAACATTTAACTGATGATCATATATATCAATATACAATATACTAATTGTTCATAAAATTAAACTTGTTTTTACAAAGATGTGATTGAAAATAATATTTCAATACATTGAATCTGCATGTTTATTCTTATTTTAATAGTTGAACAGTTATCACGATTTTTATTCTTTTTCCATTAAGTATTTTCACCTAAAAACTGTGAATAATTAATTACCGTGTCCTCCAAATAATCAACTGACAAGACATTAAATTTAGGGGGAAAAAAATCAACTGGCATGTTATTAAATTTAGACAGAGTATTATCACTCAGTTGAATTCTTGATTGATATTAACTGATATAATAGAATTGTCATATCCTGATTCAAATTTTATATGGAATATAGCATTGTGAATTGCTTTTCAAACTGAATTAAATTATTAATTTTGTTAATAAAAATGATATACATATAATTTAAAATCAATTTAAAACAGAACTGAACCAGAAAGCTCACTATAAATAAAAAATGTATTTAATGTATTAATTTAGCTTTCATTTTTATTGGAATTTTATCAAGATGTTTCTGTTACAAAATCACATGCAATTCCTGTGGACATTATTTACATTACATTACAATAAATATAATTTGTAAAATACATACATGTACATATTATTAAACTTATTGCAATTCTTTATATACAAAAAATCTAAAAAAAATATAATTCTAAAGTTTCCAATAATCTAATGATGCCCATTTCCCCCTAATTGTGCTGCACCTTTAACCATGCTTACATATTTGCTTAAATTTTTTTGAATATACAAAGTTTCACAACATTTTCTTGTCATGTAATTTTTAACATACTTTATTACCTAAATATTTTTACACAATTCATTTTATGTCCAGCATCCAATATATATATATATATATATATATATATATATATATATATATATATATATATATGAACCTGATCTATTCTTTTTGTTAATTGCCCTATCATGCTCCTTATCTATTTCAATGACAGTTATATATGTGAATATATATATATATATATATATATATATATATATATATATATATATTATTGCAAAATTCACAACTAATTTTATAAACTAATCCTACTTCATTTTTAATATTACCCATCTTTTTTGCATTACAAATCCATTTTCTAAACATTTATTATTTTTCCTCCCTATTTTAATATCAACATATAACTTTTCTTTTATCAATGTCTTATATAAATTTTCAGAACATGGAAGTGAAACACACTTCCATGCCTAATACTATCTTTTGCATTATTATTATTTTTATTTCTAAAAATATTTTAATATTTTTTATAATGCATATTAACACAATCCCCTCTTCCAATTTCTGTTCAAATGTTGCTTCTGCATTAAATGTTAACCTATTTTTTTTTTTAACTTTAACTCTTTCAAGGCTGCTATTTTCTGATACCATAGCTGATATAAATTTGGATCGATTATACCTCTTTTTTTATCTTTAATATAATGTTTAATAATTATTTCGCCATTAATTTATTTTTTAAAAACATGTCTAAATGTGTTAATTCCTTCTCTTTTTTCATTGTAAACTTAATATTGTATTAATTATTGTTCTTTTTTTAAAAAATAATGCATTAACAATACTTTTACAATTACTTATTACAATTATATCATCAACAAATCAATGATATTATATTTATATATACTTATCAATTATATATTTTTTATATAGTCAATCATAATTTATGATAAAATTCCACTAATAGAGCAGCCAATAAATCATCCCTTCATCCTATTCTAAAATTATTCATTATATTTAAAATATAAAGCATTATTTATATTTTAAATTTGAGGAGTTTATGTACTCTAATACATAAAAAAATTTTCACTGCAATAGGTTTTGTTCAATATTGCATTAGGAATTCAGAAGAACTTATAGATAGATTAAATAATTTAAAGTTAAATAGAAATGTAAAATTGTATCATATGATATTGAAAAAAAGTATCAGAGTATCCCTAGAAAAAATAATATTAAAATAGTTATTGATAAAATAAAAATGAATAATATAATTTCAGAAGAAGGGATATATGCATTAAAGATGCATTATTACTGATAAAGAATGTTTTATATTTTAAATAAAATGAAGAATTTTGGAACATAACACAGGGATGGGTTATGAGTTGCTGTATTAATGGAATTTTATCATCAAATATGGTTGAATATATAGAGAAAAATATAGTTGATAAGTATGTAAAAAATAAAAATATAGAATACTGTAGATAAGTTGATGATATAATTGTAATATGTAATAGCAGAAGTATTGTTAATGCATTTAATGAATTGAACAATAATAAATATCATATTAAGGTTACAATGGAAAAAGAAGAGACGGGATTAAAGTATTTAGACATTTTTTAAGAAAAAAAATTAATGGCAACATAGTTATTAAATGTTATATTGAGGATAAAAAAAGAAGTATAATTGATCCAAATTCATATCAGCCATGATTTCAGGAAATAGCAGTTTTAAAAGGTTTTAAATTAAAAAATGATAGAATAATATTGTATGCAGAAAAAGCATTTAAAACAGAAATTGAAAGTTGAGAATGATTATGTTAATATGGGATATAAAAGAAAATATATTAAAAAGATTTTCAGAATATAAAATAATAATATTAATACAAAAGATCATTTTAGGTGTATGTATACAAATAGGAAGTGGGTTTCAGTTCCATATTTAGAGCATTTATATAAAACATTGATAAAAGTACCTGATAATATTAAAATAGAATGGAAAAATAATAAATCTTTAGAAAAATGGATTTGCAATACAAAAAAATATGGATAATATTAAAAATAGGATAGGATTAGTTTTTAAAATGAGTGGTGAAATGCAATGTGATGTATGTAGGTCAGACAGGAAAGACTGCCATTGAAAAAGGTGAGAATCATTATAGGGCAATTAACAGAAAGTATATAAAATCATGGTCATATACACATTTTTTGGATAGTGACATAAAATAAATTGTGTAAGAACAATTTGGATGATAAAGTATGTTAATTAAAGAAAATATTATGAAACTTTTTATATTCAAGATAAATTAAAAAAATATGTAAACATAGCTAATTAAAGGTCCACTACAATTAGAAAAAAAATGGCATTTTTTAGATTATTGGAATCTTTTCAGTTATATATATATATATATATACAAATAAAATGTCCATCAATTAAAAACTATTTTAATAATAGTAAAAACAATAACAGTAATTAACTATTATTACAGAGATACAGGGGCAATAGCCTGGCCAATATTACTATTATAAGTCAATTCTAACAATGCTATATAATCAAGTGACATTAGAGGGTTAAAGAAAATATAATAAAACTCTGGTTTATAGGTTTCAATTTATACATAGAAATTATTACAAGGAAGAAGGGGTATATTCGATCAACTGGTCAAATAATTACTGAATATACTTTCATATTACTAAGACTAGTACATTACTCTATTCATAAATTTCAATAAGACAGAAATTTAATAGTAAGTCATAATACATTTTTAGTTAAATAAAAATTATAGGAATTCGAACCAGCAAGCATGGAGGATGTCATTAAGAAACAGTTATGGGAAGGTATTTGCAATTATATCTCCGAATATTTATTATGTTTAAATGCGCACTGCTTCAAAGCATTGGCATATAAATAACAAAATAACAGGAGATACATATTATAGGCACAATCGCAGTGAGTAGCTTACATTTAGTTTAATTAAGATTTTTGTAAAGATATAGGCATACTATACAAATGATATAGTATTTACTTTAACAAAAATGTATAATAAAACATTTATAGGATTTAGAAAATTACATTAGATTATCGTTTTCTATCTTTAAACTTTTAAGTAGAAAATTTTAATTTAGAAATAGTTCACGTACACAGAGCTTTGAGGTTATAGTTTGGCATTACTGATTAGTTGAACTGAATAAGCAGTTGTTTGGCTTACAGATATCGTGGTGAATTTCTTGAGTGGGCAAAACATCAACATTAGGGAAGTAGGCTATTGCTGGATGGCTTCATGTTGCAGCTCCAGTGGTTGAAGCATCAGCTGGTAGTAGTCATTCTTTCCATGGGTTTAGAAGCAGCCATCACCTTTCTCCAGTCAGACCTTTCAATGATCAATATGACATGGACTAGGTATGGCAATGCTTTTCTAAAATTAATGACTCCCCCCTCAAGCTAAAAATTTACCCTATTTATACTTTTATTTCAAAGTACTTGATTAGAAAGAACTTGTTTCATCTGGAAACCCTTTAACTCTAAAATATCACACTAAATTGTAAGATTTTCCAATTTGATCAAAATACCTTTGTTTAGACTTCCATAGTGCTAAATCCTTCTCTAGGTGTCAAATAGTTTTGCTCCAGCAATTTTACCTCACACACTTTCACCATAAACAAATTTTGAGTAGAACAATTATCAATTTTCAAACTTTGATTTAACCATAGGTGAAGTGGAATTAAATGCAAATCTGTTTATAGCTAACTTTTTTATTTTTAATTAAATTAACTAAAAACTTTTTGCTCTTTTACAAAACTAAATCATGCCACTCTATATATGTTATTATATAAGGTGAATCATACATCCACATATGAATTTATATTTACTAAATTTAGTAAATTGACAATTCTACTATTTAAAATTATAACATATTTTTTTTTATAAAATATACAATTTAAACCATTATATTCACTGTAACATTTACTAGCCTATGTATGTACAGTGTTTATTCATATGTGCATATATAATGCTGTGCAGCCAGCTGTGATAGAAAGGTTTATACATTTATTTATTAAAAGAAATATTTTATTTGGGTTTGGACTCAGCACAGATAGGTTTGGTGGTCATACTAAAATTTGCACTGAGAAGTGCTTGAACCTGAGCATTGCAATATATATATATATATATATAACGAAACTTAAATATATTCCAAACAACGGTAAACAATTTATAATACAATTTAAATAAAAAGTCATAAAGAAATATTTTCAATTATATTCATAATCACTTTCAACTCAACATTCAAAATGGAATCATCTATTACCAACCAGAAACACATGTCGATTTAAATATCCCACAATTCATTAATCCTAACATTTGCTGACTGTCTGTTTATTATCGTATGTTTATACCTACTAATAAAAACTGCCTCTTTAATTTTTCTTTTTTCATTATCACTCTCTTGACCTAAAATTTTTATTTTATTTATATCAAAATTAAACTTAAAATTACAATTTCTATCATGATCATAAAAAACAGATTCAGTATATAACTTGATTTCATTACTATTATCATTACATATCTGTACATTTTTCAAAACTCTTTTATATAACAATTTATGTTCTTTAATTCTTTTCTCTATATTACATCTAGATTCCCCTACATATGATAAGTTACACCCACAAAAAATTCTATAAATTATATTATGTTATTTTTTTCTAACTTATCTTTTGAATTATTAACCATTCTATTTAAATTACCTGATCCATAAAAAGAAACATTATATATACCATTATAAACTTTTTTCATAAATTTTACTTGATTATTATTATAAAAAGGCAAAGAAATCCACTTCTTACTCTTAATTTCTTCATCACCAGTATTTCTATTAATTTTCTTACTAAATTGACAAACCACTTGATAAATTTATTTTATATTATATTCTACACTTAATAATTCACTTACATAATTTTCAATATTTTTCTTTTTATCACATGCATATTTACACAAAATATTATTTCTATACAAAAAGACCTAAAACCAGCCATTTTATAATTATGTGGCACTTTAGATAAATAGGAAATATACCCTCTAGTTTCAATAGGTTTAATAAACAATTTATAGTCAATCATATTATTGTTCCTTGAAATTATCAAATCTAAATATTTAATACTGTTATTATATTCTTTCTCCATAGTCCAGATAAGACCTTTTAATTTATTATATTCATCAAAAATTTTATCAATCATTTCTGAAGAAGCACATATAAAAACATCATCCACATATCTCATATATATCTTAATATTTCCCATAAATATAAATTTGTTTAAAATTTTCTCTTCATAATATGACAAAACAAAACTTCATAACTGTGCCACCATTGGTAATCCCATTGGCCAGCCTTTACTCATCTTATAAAATTTACCCTTAAAGGATGCAACAATATTTTGTTCAATAAAATTTAAAGCCTTCATCAGAAAACATATTAATTGATTATCCACTTTTTTTTCCAATAAAGCTTGATGAATTATCTTAATTGAAACAAGTCTATCAATAAATCCATACACCTCAGAAACAACCAATGACACTAAAACATCATCACAGTCCAAACTTAAATCTTTAATTTTTTCAACAAAATCAAATGATGACATTACAAAATATTTTCCAAATCCAAGTAAATCTTGTAAAATTTTAGCTATATATTTACTAGTCTTATACACAAAAGACCCTCCAAAATCCAAAATTATTCTAAGTGGATAATCTTCTTTATGTAATTTTACATTAGGAAATACACGTGGACAAATAGCACTTGAAGGATATAATGAATAGTACACATTATCATTTATTCCTTTATTCTTTGTCTTTAATAAAATGTAATTAATAAATTTCATTCTTTCTGAATAAATGATAATTTGTCCACGTGTATTTGCTAATGTAAAATTACATAAAGAAGATTATCCACTTAGAATAATTTTTGATTTTGGAGGGTCTTTTGTGTATAAGACTAGTAAATATATATCTAAAATTTTACAAGATTTACTTGGATTTGGAAAATATTCTGTAACGTCATCATTTGATTTTGTTGAAAAAATTAAAGATTTAAGTTTGGACTATGATGATGTTTTAGTGTCATTGGATGTTTCTGAGATGTATGGATTTATTGATAGACTTGATTCAATTAAGATAATTCATCAAGCTTTATTGGAAAAGAAAGTGGATAATCAATTAATATGTTTTCTAATGAAGGCTTTAAATTTTATTGAACAAAATATTGTTGCATCCTTTAATGATAAATTTTATAAGATGAGTAAAGGCTGGCCAATGGGATTACCAATGGTGTCACAGTTATGAAGTTTTGTTTTGTCATATTATGAAGAGAAAATTTTAAACAAATTTATATTTATGGGAAATATTAAGATATATACGACATATGTGGATGATGTTTTTATATGTGCTTCTTCAGAAATGATTGATAAAATTTTTGATGAATATAATAAATTAAAAGGTCTTATCTGGACTATGGAGAAAGAATATAATAACAGTATTAAATATTTAGATTTGATAATTTCAAGGAACAATAATATGATTGACTATAAATTGTTTATTAAACCTATTGAAACTAGAGGGTATATTTCCTATTTATCTAAAGTGCCACATAATTATAAAATGGCTGGTTTTAGGTCTTTTTTATATAGAAATAATATTTTGTGTAAATATGCATGTGATAAAAAGAAAAATATTGAAAATTATGTAAGTGAATTATTAAGTGTAGGTTATAATATAAAAGAAATTTATCAAGTGGTTTGTCAATTTAGTAAGAAAATTAATAGAAATACTGGTGATGAAGAAATTAAGAGTAAGAAGTGGATTTCTTTGCCTTTTTATAATAATAATCAAGTAAAATTTATGAAAAAAGTTTATAATGGTATATATAATGTTTCTTTTTATGGATCAGGTAATTTAAATAGAATGGTTAATAATTCAAAAGATAAGTTAGAAAAAAATAATGTGAGTAATATAATTTATAGAATTTTTTGTGAGTGTAACTTATCATATGTAGAGGAATCTAGATGTAATATAGAGAAAAGAATTAAAGAACATAAATTGTTATATAAAAGAGTTTTGAAAAATGTAGATATGTAATGATAATAGTAATGAAGTCAAGTTATATACTGAATCTGTTTTTTATGATCATGATAGAAATTGTAATTTTAAGTTTAATTTTGATATAAATAAAATAAAAATTTTAGGCCAAAAGAGAAATAATGAAAAAAGAAAAATTAAAGAGGCAGTTTTTATTAGTAGGTATAAAAATACGATAATAAACAGACAGTCAGCAAATGTTAGGATTAATGAATTGTGGGATATTTAAATCGACATGTGTTTCCGGTTGGTAATAGTTGATTCCATTTTGAAAGTTGAGTTGAAAATGATTATGAATATAATCGAAAATATTTCTTTATGAGTTTTTATTGAGTTTTTATTTATATTGTATTATAAATTGTTTACCGTTGTTTGTAATATATTTAAGTTTCGTTATTGTATTATTGATATTAGTGGACATTTATTTTGTTTATATATATATGTATATATATATATATATATATGAGATATTTTTAGATTAATATGCTATTATAACTGTACTACATCATTATGTCCACTAAAAGATAAATAAATATTTTTTGTTTAACACAGTTTTTATTTTTTAAGCAACATTTTACTATTTTAATAGAATTTCATGAGATAGTTGTTACTGCTCACAATCTGGAGACTGAATCTGGGCATATGAGACTTACAATTATTTCAATCACATTCAGGCTAAAACATTTTAGTAAGTAGATAATCCATATCTATGGGAAAGTAGTCAGAAAATCGATATTTAAATAGTTTTACCTAAAGAAAAATGGTTTCAGAATAAAATAGTTGGTCAGATAAGTGGCATTAAACTAATTGCAAAAATAAAACTTGGAATATAGTATAATGTTTACTAATAATATGAAGTTATCATAACATAAAAGGCACTGCACTAATGCTATTTTTACTTTGTTGTACTTCAATAGTAGTTTACAAGAAAAAATTTTAGTTTTATTATTGTTGGAATATTTTTTCCATGCATTTATTCAAGAATTCTGTTAATCATTGTATCATGGTTAACATTTCTTATAATGACTTTTTTTTAACTTATATGTTAACTAAAAAAGATAATGTTTGATTTTTTTTTTAACTGTTTTTACTTCATAATATTTTCTTCATTAATGGAAACTCATTTTCAAAATATTAGGAAATAACACTTATCACAATAGAAAACTATTTAATAATGTATTTTTTTGATAAATTCCTACAAGAAATTCCAATTTAGAGAATCATAGAAGTATTTTAAATTTCTTTGAAAGCTTGTGATGAAAGCATTTTACTTTAGTGATATGCTACACTATTTTTACCATTTGGTAGAATTTTTATATGTTTTTTGTTAAAAAAGTCAGACTTTAAACTTTTCTAGATACATGCAATTATTAATAATAACAACAGATTAGTATCTTATTATTATTAGCAATTGAATGTATTTGGAAAATTATAAATAGTCTAAATTTAAAAAAAAAAAACATTTAATGTTTGGACTAGATGATGGAAATAGTTCAATATAAGTACAAATAAGAATAATTATTAATAAATGTAAATATAAATGACATACTTTATGTACATATGTTTAAATAGCAAAATTTCCATACAGTAGTGACATCCAGTGCAAGCCTTAGTAATTAGTAATCAATGAATGCAAGAAGATTTGAGCATCAAATCCTTATCTAGTGTCTACTCATTCAATTTCCCCAGACTAGTTTCTAGTTTGTGACTTTCATTAGTGAGGATTCTTGGATCTGAGAATACTACATCTAGATCTTAGGATTTAATGCAAGCCTAATGTGTAAGTCTATGAAATGATGATCCAGTGATATATAATAATGTTTATCAATATATTTATCTATTTATTAAGTTCAAATTTTTATTACAAAGTTTGGATTATGATGATTGTTATATATATATATATATACACTTGTTCGGCGGTTTTGGTATAGCGCCATCTTTTGAACATAAATAACAAGTGATAGCAGGTTACGTGATTAACTTGTTTTTGTTTTTCATAAATGTACCTTTAAAGTTTTCTTGCAATGATATATATTGCAGAGACTTTGATTATATGGTGTTTCTGAACTGAGATCAGACCCATATAAATATCTGGCTTGCTAGGCTGAGTTTGAAGACTTTACCGGTCTGAAAAATTCACGCTTGCAATCTGATAGAAACGTTTTGCATAAACACTTGAGAGTCAGTGTTTTAGATCTAGTTTCTATACTCTATCCCCCACTGAGGAGAGCAAACCAGCTTGAAATCAGCTGATCTGGGGGTGAGCAAATGAAAGAGGTAGTTAATTTCTGACTCTTTTTTCGTTTATGTAAAACAAATCTTACACTTGTTCGGCGGTTTTGGTATAGCGCCATCTTTTGAACATATATATATATATATATATATATATATATATATATATATATATATATAATGAGAGAGAAATACTTTTTTAAAAAGTACATAAAATATAAATTCTTAGTATTGCTATACACCTATATTTTCAAAGACAAAGATGAAAACGTATTTATATATTGAACTATTTCCATCATCTGAGTATTGAATTTCATTAGAAAAATTTAACTTTATTTAAATATTCCAAATACATTCACATAATAATAACACACAGGATAATATAAATCAACCAAGTATGATATACACCATGTATGGAAGCCATTAATTAACTTTGCTCTTAGGAAAAAGTGAAGAAATTATAAAAAATTTATTAGATAAGTAAATGAAATTGTTACTGAGTGTTGACTTTGGCATGATATCTCAGTTGGTTAGAGCTTTACCTTAAAATTTAGTACTCAAGAATCTAAGGGATAATGTTTCATTCCCATGCAAGTACTGTCACTGGTCAGTCCAGCAATACCTAAAAAAGAGGGGAGAATAGTATCTCTCAAAACGTTGTGCATATGCTAATCTGTGTGTTATTACTAACAGTTGAAGGTATTTGGAATATTTATAGAGTTAAATTTTTTCTAAAGACATTCAACACAATCCTTCATGAAAACACAAAAATAAAATGTATCTTATTTACTTATTTAAATTTGTTTCAAGTAATAAAAAAAATTAAAACTTTAATTATATAACTCATCATCATTCTGTGCAATATTTGAGTAACAGACTCAAGAGATAATAATTCCTGCATCAAAACTCAATCCATTACTTCCGGTGTTTAAATGTGTCATGACTTTCAAAACTATTGTCTATTTAATTATTTTATTTCATTTTAAATTATGATGTTCTATTTTTTTTAAATCAATTTTATTAATGTTTTAAATTTAATTTTATATAATAATATTTTGTTGATTTATAGGTAAATTTAAATCTAATAGCTGATTAAAAAGATCTCAAACAAATTATTTATAATTGTGTCAATATAAATATTTCTTATAATTTCTGCTAATCTATATAAAGTTTAAAGTTAAAATGTTACTTAAATATCCCATTGCAGATCAAAGGCTTTTCCAAAATCACTTCATAGAAGAACAAATGTAAAGAAAGACAGTATTGATCAGGATTGACAATTGGGATGATTTGCTTGACATTCCATTCCTGTTCAATCCTTTAGCCAAAAATAGATGGATTTTTTTTTACCAACCAATGTTGAATGTTTAATTCTAAATCTTATTGGAACATGAAAAAAATCATGTTTTAATTGTCCTGTATGCAAGCCCTGACTATAAGATAGAAAATAATAATTCTATCGCAATATCATACAGCCCATATAATAATGTTTTATATATATTTCAACGCTGGTAATTTACATAATTTTTTCTTTTTAAATGTGTCGTGTTATTTTTTTTTTTAAAAAATAATATACATGTATATATTTTTTCGAAGATGTTTTTCTGACAAATATCCTCCCTCTAGATTATTTTTCTTACTTCACATTAATTACTTTGTAAAAAAAATGTTTTTATTTTTTATTTTTTTTATAAAATTTGTTCTTAATTTATTGCAAGTTATAACCAACACTCACACAGATTGTAGTTGTTACTATGGCAACACTTGAATATTACAAGAAATGGCATTTAATAAAAAATAATTCAAATGAATGAATGCTTTAAAAACAATAAATAAATGATATAACTTCTTTAAGAAAGTGAAAGTGTTGTTCCAGAGAATGAAGCTTCCAATAAACGCATAGTTACTGGAGTCGATTGCTAAATATTTGCTTGAGATTCATGATAAACAATTAAATTCATGCAAACATTTTTCTTACAAGTGATTTTAATTAAAATACGAAAATATTAATAATAATATACGATTAATGACGCAAAACCTATACTTTTGATATAAAAATAACGAAAATACTTTTTTAAAAAAAAAAAATACCACCATGTTATGGTCATTTATTAAATGACGTTAAGCACAGATTTCATTAAAATTAGCGATTATATACAGTACACAATCATTATAATTCAAGGCGTAATTTTAAAATTAAGAAAATAGGAATAAGATGGTGACAAGCAATAGCAAAGTGACACCAATTATGATCGCTTAGTTGTATTATTTTATTGTCATGTTATTCTACTTATTTTACTAAAAACGATATTTTAATATGCATATGATACATTTACACATTGTTTTAGTAAAACAAATGTTGTCATTATATAAGAACAAATAAAATTTTTATTAAAATAGGATAGAACAAGAAATGTGCTGAGATAATAATTGTAGATTGTAAGGAGATATTAAAAAAATAAAAGGAAAATAATTTGGATTTTGTTATAACAATTTCAGGTAAAGTGAATGTTTAACTTGGTTAACAAAATTACAGAAACTTCTAACTTCATGTAAGGAAAGGACATTTTACATCACATTGAACTATTTCATATCTGGTTATTTAACCTATATTTAGAAAAAGACATTCTAAGTTAAAGTTTTCATATTATATCCCCTAGTGAACTCTTAAAAATTGTTTGTATCTATATTAAACAATTGGAGAAATATAACTAATATGATCCTCCTTATATTCAAATGGCACCTCCCTTTGGCTCATAATAAAAAATAAAAAAAAATATTTTTTTGGTACAACCTACGATAGATTTTATTCAGCCTGAAAATGATCCATGCCATTTTTATTATGTTTGTTAAAAAGCACATTGTAAGATTAATGATAAAACAAAAACATCCTATTTAAAAAATCAATTACCATTATCAAAGTATGAAATATAATATGGTTGCTTAAAGATTTGGTGGTAACAAATATTTTATTTAGTAGTTGTATGATGTACTAATTTTTATCGAATCTAGTTGAATTGTCTATTGTTTTCAGAAAGTGTTAAAGTATAAGTAAAAGGTTTTTTTTAAAATTGTATTGGAGCTGTTAGTAATAACATATAAGTGAAGTTATAGAATTAATGTTCGAATTGGTTGTACACGATCTGACGCTTTTTTTAGTTTGAGTGAATGACGTTTGAAATAGGAATTAGGGGGATTTATGAATAATGAATTTAAGATTCTTCTGATTTCTTTTTTTTGTTTTTCTCCCAGAGTGTATATCTAAAGAATGATTTGTAAACGTAATGAATTATCAATTTAGATTGACTCGTAAGATTATTCTCTACTGTTATGTAAGTGGTGTTTTCTTAAATTTTCACTTTTTACTTTTTCTTCCTTTCTTGTCTGTTTGTCTGCTACTTAGATATTAATTTATCTTTTCATTTTTGGGTATGATAAAAATTTCTGGATTCACTTTTCATAAGATTTTTATATAAAGAGATATATATATATATGGATAGATATGAGGAGAGAGGTGGAGATGATAAATATATATAGGTATATATATATATATAGTAGTTCAGATATACAAACTGCACTAATCTTATTGAAAGGTGACAAGGCTACTAAATTTATATTTTCAAATTCAAATACTTATTAAAATGATATATACTTATTTTAATAAATTTATAAAAGTAATTATTTATTTACACGGGATTTTGTTTTGATTTTATTATATAAACAAACTATTGCAATAATTAAAAATGTTATTTAAAGCTTGTATTAAATACCAAATTGATATTAATCTTGGATAGAATAAGCTTCCTTTGGAATTTTTATGCTTAGGGATTTATAAAGCTAAGGTTCTTTCCAGAATACTATGGTTTTAAAAAGTTGCTCTTTTATTGTTTTCAGATTTTCTTTAATTAAACTGCTATTTTAATAATTATGGATACACTATAGTATCTATCAGTAATTTTCTTTTGATATTTTATTTATCTATTTATAGTTTTCTTAATAACAGATGAAACTAGCATGAGTTTTGTGTAAGAAATAGTTTTGATTTTTTCCATGGGGTATAAAGCATTTTTATTCTTGCTTTAATTTTAGTGTAAATTTAATTGAATAAAATAAGTTGTTGATATGTCCAGAATGTTTGTAATATTGCTTCACCATATAACAATACAAAATATATATAAACATAGTGAGCCAGAGTATTAATAAAAAGATGCAATACATATTTAACTATAGCTTCAACTCTTTCACATAAACATTGTTCATCAGGGATATTAGTGATGAATCCATAATCATACACTGAGTTTGTTATAAGAATTAAATGTTAGATTGAAAACATGTTTTGTTATACAGGATGTTCAAAATTGCATTAAACTATCAATAAAAACAGTTGTTCTTATTTGTATGATATATTTTTATTTACTTTTTAAAGCTGCTAAAATAACCCTAAGAAATACTACCATAAATCAACCTAGTGTGATTATCCACAATGCTTATAAATCACTCATAAAATTTTATCCTTTAAAAAAACATATTTTTTAGCATAATTCTGATAGATAAATATATAAAATTTCTATTATCTTTTACTTTTAACAAAATGGGCTAGTTTATAAGAACATCATCTTAAATTCAGTATTCATGAATATCAAAGTCAACATTTCAGTTTCAGTTGTACCCTGTCATTGGTCAGACCAGTAATTTCTAAAGAAGAGAAGAGATTAATGTCATTTGAAATATTTTTATCTACATGATATATATGTTATTATTAACCACTGAATGTATTTGGCAAGATATAAATAGATTATGTTTTGGAAACATTTAAGAATTCAGTTATATGATGAAAAAAGGTTTAATTTGTATTATATTTAATCTTGTCAAATATTGAAGATGCATTGAAATCTAATGGATTTAAAGCCAGATTTTTATAAATATGCTTTAAAAAATTTTCTTATAAGATTAATAGTTTGTTAAAAATAACCCTTCTCTATGTCTTTATATTAAAATTTACTACATAAGCTGAACAAATATTATGTTTTCAAACATTTGTAGACTGCTTTTTCAAAAATTTTACTTATTCAATGGAAATATTTATAAATAGAAATCCCAAATGCAATTAATTTACCATGAAAAACTCTATATACAATAGATGCATTTAATGAATTTGTTATAAGATTGAGCAATGAGTTTAAACATTCTTAGATTATAAATAATGAAATATCTTTTAAAATTCTTTTATTTTGAATGATAAAAGTAACTTTCTTTTTTAATATTACTTGAAATCTTTGGGTAAAATGATTTGAATGGATTATTTTTATATTATTTTGCAATTGTTTGCATCTTTTTATTATTAT
>JAQFVV010007920.1:0-49905 GCA_028023455.1 Epiperipatus broadwayi
TTTTAATGAACTTGAGTCAAACTGTAAATTTAAAATAATTAATGAGTTTAAAATATATATCTAAAACTAAACTTCCAGTGTTTTTCGAATCCTTTCATTTACTTTTTATTTTAAGTAATCTTTGATTTTAAGTATACATATAAATTAAATCACCCAAGTTCTCATTAAAATATAATTAAAAATGAATCTCATGCTTGAAGGCCAGCTCCGGCATGGTGAAAATGAAGGAATTTGATGTTATCGTTGAGAAATGTTATTGATTAGATCTTTGATCTGAGGATATAGGTAAATAGAGCAGAATTCATGATGTACCTGACTTATATATCTTGTACATGGTCAGATTCGAGGTACTTTACCTGTATTCCAGGTATTGTTGGATCAATAGACGTTTTTCTACCGTGTCATCGTATAATAAATGTTAAACAATGAATTCAGTTCTCAAAATTTTGTGTTTGATGTGTATGTGCATAATAAACATGTTTTGTCTCATTAGTTTGGCAGTGACTTGTTTTATTATCTTTATTAATTTTATTTGAAATCAATGATTTAAAGGATTGAGTTTGTCTTTTCTATCTTAAAGCCCAGTTTCTCCATGAGCTAGCAATTAGGGCTAATGATCAATAAAATTGGAACTTACCCATACATGTCTGCCTACTTTATAAATTTTTCTAGGTTCAAATAACCTATTGGCACCCTGTTAGAGTACATTGGGGTAAGAGAGAGTTGCAACCATTATAATATATATCATAATGGTAAAGTGGGCATTAAAATATATTTTAGTCTTATATTGAGCATCAAATTATATGTATAAATAAATATGTTTTAAAAATGCAAATTTTATACTTATATATCTGTAAGGATATCTATATTAGATACTTTATAGTTTATACTATGTAGTTACATAAATTTTTACATAAACTAAATTTTACAGAGTGGTATTAATTTTGTTAACTAAGAATTCTCTTTTATATATAAATGTAAAGGAGTGATACAGAGAAGAGATGCTAGAGATCAGAGAAGATGGATTGAACTTGGAGAGACCTTCATCCTGCAGTGGATTGATAATGTTTGATGATGAAAGATTGGATCTGTCAGACAGTTTTTTTATATTACTATATTTAGACTAACTACCATATAGGTCGTTAATACTTCCACATTGGAAAGCCAAAATTTATTTGATGGTATTAATATTTATTAAAAATATAAATAGGCATAGACTGGGCATTAAAGTAAATAATATGTATACTGATTAATGCAAAATAAATATACTTAATAATTCTATAAATCTATGTATATTTACATTTTGAATGACTTCATAAATTTACATAAACATTTATTACATATATTGTGATCCTGTGCTATTGCACATTGTCTTAGTTGACTGTCTTACCTTTATAAGTTCATGATATTTTTTAAAAAGGAAAATAAAATAGAAGAGAAGATGATAAAATGTATTGTGCAAATAAAGTGAAAATTATGGTATCTAAAGTTTATTTCATTGATAAAATTTATTCCAGTCAAATAACTATAAATACAAAATATATAATGTATAATGGCTTAAAAGTTATTATAAAGATGTAGCACTAATATATAAGTATGCTTTCAAGTTAAAAATTAATGCTTAGTTTATGTATAATTTCATGGAGTAAAAAGTAAACAGAATTAGAGATAATATAGGACTGAATAAAGTTAATTTTATGCTTTAAAATGTGTGAGATAGTTTGTGAGTTGATTTTGTTATAATTATTAAATTCATTTCAAAGTGATTAATAATTTAGTTGAGTTATTTTTTATTTAATAGATTTTGAAATATTTGAATAAAGCTGATTAGTTCATTTTAAATAACATCAAGTCAGTTAAAAATATGCTAGTTAATTATTAAAACAGGTTAAATTTAAGACATAAAGCAATTTCCTGCATGCGTGTGTGAATTTGTACGCATATGAGGTGATTTGATAAAATATTTGTTACAAATAGAGTTAATTTTAGTTATTAAGTATTCAAAGATAAATGAATAGTTAATTTAATCCTAAAAAGTTTTAAAATAAATCCAAAGAGCTTCTGATAAATTTAAAAAGTAGTGATTTAAAATAAATATATTATTGATTTTATTGTTTCATTTTATTTTTATTAATTAAATAATTATTTTAGAAAGATCAACTAAAAGTTTAAATTATCACATGGTATTTAAAAATAAAATAATGTAATTTTCTTAATTAATTCTGTGCAGTAGTTTGCATATTTTTGATAGGTGTCAGAATTTTGGAAGGTATGTCTAATTAAGATGCCTATCAAAATGAATATATAAAAGATGAGAATTGTTATTACATGAGGGTGCTGATATTCTTTCATCTATTGCTGATCTCTTGTGTGTGCTTGCTCCTCAAGAAAATAGTAATTTTTTATTTTAATTTTTTTTTATTTAAAGCATTAATTTTCAAAAACTTTTATTTCATCATTAAAAATGTATGGCTAGAAGATATGATATTTTGTTTCTCATATCTAACCTAATTCAGAAGCTTCTAAAGAGTTAACAAAATACTTGGGGAAAATATTTACTTTTTACTAATTCAGTTTATTCAAACACGCTTAAACCGGAATTTAAAGAAGAAAAAGGTAATATGTTTTTATATTGTTTTTCAAAACTGTATTTGACGTTGTACTAGATCATTTTTAATTTCTATGTCTCACCTTTAGTAAAATAAGATTTAAATTAACTGTGGAAAACTTTTTGAAGTTGCATTTAAAGATAAAAAATTTTTGCTTCAATAGAAAATGTGCAATTTGTGACTATTTAAGTGAATTTATTTTAAAGTATTCTCTTGATCATCGCAGCTGCCTTGCAAGCAAGTAATTGTTTGCAGACGGTTGTCGGTTCGCATCCCAGCCGATGCTATGACATATGGAAGAAAAAAAAAGTATTCTCTTGATAAAGACTTTTAAAATGCTGACTTGCTAATTGATAAAAAAAGATGAACTTTATTATATGGTTACTTTATTAATGATTGCTAAAGAACATTTAAAAGATAAGTTAGGTGAATAATTTAATGTGAAGTTTTCTTTAAAAAAAAAACATAATTTTAATGTATGATATTATACATTATGAAACTGAACTATTTAAATTGTGGACTTTTAAAGTAGACAGTAATTTTTTTAATTACTACAATTAAGTGCTTGAGTGAACAGAATACAATTTTTAAAAGAATATTTAAAATGCTTTAATAAATGATGAAGCTGTTCATTTTTCCAGTATATAACCAAAGACAAAATTGACATAATAAGTTATAATATTCCAGTAATCAGCTTTACCCTATCTACATCTAGAATTCTTATCTGAATGCATTCTGTCAAGCTGAAATGCTTGATAGAAAATTGACAGGAGAAATTATGAAAGAAATAAGTGGAAATATAAAACAAGTATAAATCAAATTGAAATAGCATACCAAGAAATTGAAAAAATTAAAATAATGCAGGAAAAAAAAATAGAGCTATTACAAGAAGTAGTATCAGATAATAAGCTGGAAAATCAAAGAATAGTAGAGAATATGAGAGCAAAAATTGATAAATTTAGTAGAGAAAATAGATTAGAGTTTAAAAATAGATAAAATAAAATGTGTAGAGAAATTGGCAAGCTAGATGTTAATAATTATGTGCAGGAGAGTGTGAATACAAGCATGCACTAAATAACTGCAATACTCATCACAGAAAACTCAGAAAAAAACACTGTATAAAAGGTTGTTCATGGTATATGAGAAATTAAACAGATTCGGAGTGAAACTAAATGCCCCAAAAAGCATATGGCATGCAAAAGAACTGAGTTTTCTAGGTCATATAATTTCCATTCGGGGGAAAAAACCTGCACTTGAGAAAGTAAGAAGTGCAAAATGTTACAAAACCTACACATATTAAACAATTTCAGGCATATTTAAGATTGATAAACTGTTTTGAGCCGTTTTTTGAAAATAAAGCACATGTAGAAAACTACTGAATGACTTTATTGAGAAAAGACCAAAAGTGGCAGTAATTAAAAATTTATGATGAAGCATTCGGAAAAATGAAAGCACTATTGTCAGGTGACAAATTGTTAATACACTTTAATAGTAAATAATTTGGAAGTGTGCTTAACTACTGATGCTTGAAATGGGGGTGGGGCAGTCCTCTCTCATCCATGTTATAAGGGAGAATGCCTTATTGCATACACATCACACACACACACACTCAAAAAGAGAGAGAATCTACAGTCAGATCAATAAAGATGTTTTAGCTATTATTTTCACTCTGAAAAAATCTCATCAGTATATTTTTGGCAGATTGTTTCAAATAGTAACAGACCACAAGCCACTACTAGGAATTCTGGGCTATGATAAATTAGCCTTTGACCACTTAAGTCCATATATAATGCATAGGAGAAATTTCTCATGCCAACATATTGTCCTGGATTCCAGATAAAGAAGAGTCAAGCAGTATAAAGACAGACATAAATTATATAGACATATTAGAATCAGAAATACAGTGCTTAATAGTAAAAGAGTATCTAATTGGACAAAATCTGATGAAGGGTATGAACTGCTGATGGGTTGGATTAAAAATGGCTGATCTGTCTCAAAGCCTTACTACATCAAACAGGGTTTTGGGTAAACTGTAATAAAATTGTCTATTTGTAAAGATTGTGTGTTAATGGATGATCAAGTAATAATACCAACTGAAGGTAGACATCAAGTTTTAAAGCTCCACAAAGATCACTCTGGAATTGTGTGGGGAAAAGTTGTCTTCTGGAATTGTGTGAGGAAAAGTTGTCTCACAGTTATATCTGGTCACTGAATATAAAGTCACAGATTGAGCAATATATCAAAAAATGCATGGCCTGTCAATCAGAGATGAATATAAAGGCGAAATATAATCCATGGACAATGGCAATGAAAGCCTGACACAGGGTGCATATAATCCATGCCGGTCCAATTAATGAGATAATACTGCTGCAGTGGACAGAGTATTGCACAATAAAGGATGTGAATGTAAAAGAAATAATAGAAACCTTGAATGCTGAGTTTTCTTGTCACAGTTTACCAGAAAACAGTGTGTCTGACAATGACATGAAACATGTATGGACACCCCAGTATTACCCAGAGTTGAATGGTCTCACAGAGAAGGCCATACAAGAAAAAAAAACCCTGAGGAAATTAAAGAATGAAGGTATGCAGCAAGCAATATATAACACTATGCTTCATCAGCACTCTACACCATTGACAGATACAGAAAAATCTCTAACAGAATTGTTGATGGGAAGGAAATTGTGAATTAAATTATTTATCACTACTACTTCCAAATATACCCGATAAAGTAGAAAGCAACAAACATGAAAATACACTCATAATTGGTAATAAAACTGAAAGTACATATATAATAGGGGATAAAGTTTGGTTTTGTGATGTGATCAAAAAGAAATGGAATCAAGGATAATCACAAAAATAGTAATCATACAAGTGCAGGATGGGATGACATACAGGAGACATCAGATGAGTTGAGGAAGACTTGCAATTTTTACTGGATATACCAGAAGATAAAACTCAGAAAAAACAAGAGATAGCACAACCAACACCACATGAAATAGTGATTGAAGATGAACAAAACCAGAAATAAGTAAGATTGAATCAGAGATTGAACTTAAATCAATGTTGAAGCCAAGCATAGTAACAATTAGATCACCCCAACTCCGATAACAGATATGGAGGTCGAATAAATTAAAAAAATATGGGAGGAATGTAACATATTCAATTATATTTAACAAATTTAGTTATAGCAATACAAAATAAAAATGGATAAAAAAAAAGTTAATTAAAATAGGTCAAAAAAGAATAAAAGTCTTGAATAAAGATAAATAAAATAAATGTATATAACCCTGCAGATCTTAAAAGTTTGATTATAGCAGAAATAAATTCCGAAGATAAATGAGTAGTTAGTATCCAAAATTATGTAATTAAGAGAATATTGTTGTATAATAATTATTGATTTATGGGTAGATAACAAAACTAATTTTGATAATGACTAAATTATTCAAGCAGAACTAATTAAAATAAAATGCACCTGAAGAACCCATCTCCCCAGATTACATGGTAAAATAGAATTGGTTACTCCAGAAAAGAAGGGGAAGAAAAAGCAAACAAGATAACAAAAGAAAAAGGATTGTGTATCTTTTTCTGTTTGGTTTTTGTGGTTGCCTGTGGAATGAATTTGTGACCATCATCACAATGAAATCATCATCTGTGGACTGCATTCCCAAAATCTCAACTCCTGTAGGTGTCCAAGCTGATTAGGACCTTAGCAGACCACTCTAATTTTATTATTATTTATGAAATACCTTAAGAGACTCGCCGAGGGTTTTTCTTTGGTTTTAAAAGCATAGACTGTATAGTAAAGGTAAAGTACACCGATTGCTTACTTAATTATAAGAATATTCTATTTAATTGTTTATTCATTATTTAACCCATGAGTTAAGGTAGCATAAGTTGCAGTCTTATATGTGTATAGAAGATTAATTTAATTGTTTTGATTGCTAATAAATCACTGACCACTTATGTTGTCTGTTAACTCAATTAGTGTTCATGTTTGCAGGTCACCCATTCACAGTTGGGACACAGCAATTTACACATGCACTGTTTAATAATATTATTATGAGCTCTATATTACACATGCACTGTTTAATAATATTATTATGAGCTCTATGATATTATATAGAGTATGCAAGAAAATCTCAAACCAAAGTGCAAGATAGAGACTTCTATAGGTAATAATACAATTAACACATGTGTGATAAGCTGATGACCATCTGGTTAAGAATTGTTAATAAAACTAAGCTAATAAATAAGGTCATTAATTAAATGTATTATTGATAAAAATTTAATTAAAACAGAAAACTTGATAACAAATATTTGCCTTTCAATAAGTAAAAAAATATATTTTCCTTTAAAACTTAATTTTTTATATTTAGGTGTTTGTATCAATGACATTAAATATTCATCACATGATCACTATTTCTGATGTTAGCACATAACTGTTATTAAAATAGGCAAAACTCTCTATACAGTAGTGCCACTCAGTGCCATCCAGAGTAATCAATGGATGCTAGAAGGCTTGTGCATAAAATCCCCATTTAGTGCCCACTCATCCAATATCCCCATACTAGTTTCTGGCTTGTGGCCTTTATCAGTGAGGAGCTTTGGATCTGAGAACACTGCACCTAGATCTTGGGATCTAATGCAACCCTCCAGCAGCCACCTTTTATCTCTACATAACTACAAAACTATGAGAATAAAATTGAAAATGCAATATTTTAAATCTAAGCTCAATAGCTTATATAGTCATATGGGTCTGAACCCAGTTCAGTATCATATATTTTGGTGTCTTTGGCTCTTTAACAACCATACCCACCACAATCTTATTAGGCAGAATTGGTGTCAAACCACTAAACTTCACATGATCACTATTTCTTATGTTAGTACATAACTGTTATTAAAACAGGCAAAACTCTCCATACAGTAGTGCCACTCAGTGACAATCTTGCCTAATAAGATCTTTAGTGGTGGATATGGTTGTTAAAGAGCCAAAGAAACCAAAATATATGGGTACTGAACTGGGTTCAGACCCATATGACTATATAGGCTATTGAGTTTAGATTGAAAATATTATTGTGTTTTCAATTTTATTCTCATAGTATTGTAGTTAAGCAGATATGAGGTGACTGCTGGAGGTTGCATTAGATCCTAAAATTTAGGTACAATGCTCTCAGATCTAAAGCTCCTCACTGACGAAGGCCACAAGCCAGAAACTAGCCTGGGGATATTGGATGAGTAGGCACTAGATGGGGATTTTATGCAAAAGCCTTCTGGAATCCATTGATTACTTTGGCTTGCACTGAGTAGTAATACTGTATGGAGAGTTTTGCCTGTTTTAATAAGTTATAAGCAAGCATAAAAATGGTGATAATATGATGTTTATTGGCCTAGAGAAAGATCATTTTCAAAATTAAAAAATTATAAAAAAATTAGCTGGTAAATGTGTCAGTGATAGCAATAAAGAATGACGTTGTATTTAAATTTAGTTCTGTGAAAGCTTGGAAACTAAATTTATAATTTTGTAATAGTAACTTTTTTCATTGTTATCTTTAATTGTATATAAAATCATGTAGAATTTGTTTTATTTTTAGGATAGTTGTGCACCAATTATTGTTTTGCATAAGGGTATGAACAATCCTTCCTCCAGCCTTGGTTATTCATATGGTAAATAAACATGGTAGACTGCTCATTAACACATATCATCCAGTGTGGATAAGTTTATTGGTTTTATTTCTGAATTTAGGACCAGAACTCAAATGTTTGATAGTTTTAAGTGAGATATCAGTTGGGTTTTCTTGAAGATATAATGAATATGTGACAAAAATAAACTACTGAAAAATAGTTAGATTTGATAAAGGTTGATGACTAAAGCAAGAGAGTGCTAAATGTTACTGATTTTCAAAGAAAAATCTCTTTTTTGATTACCTATAATTGTAGATTACCTTAAAGGAAGAAAGAATACATAAACAATTAGAATTGTTAATTTTTATGTGGGAGACTGTTAGTCTGGATGGAATTAGAAGGATAAAGTAATAAATGATTTAAAAAGGACTCATGTATTTTACTAGAAAAGCACAAAGTATAGGAATGAGATTTATTAGATGCAAGAAATGGATAAATAGTAGGATTAATTATTCAATTTAATAGAAAATAGCCAATGCAGAGAAGTCATATTTTTGTCCCAATAAATTATTATTCTGATAGAAAAGTAGATTTTTTTTACAGATAGACAAAAAAATTTGATCAAATCAAATATGAAAGTCTTATGGATAAATTCGGATATGAAGATAAAAATGGGAGATAATATTTTTTTAAAATGAAGATATAATATAGTGGATTATTTCTGACTAAAGAAAAAAAGGAAGAAAAATATATATATAAAATAATCCACTTTAGAAGAATTTAATATCTGAAATTTTGTAAGATGATGTAAAAGGTATTATAACACAAGAGAATATAACCGTGATTTAATAAGCAAAACTATAGAAGAGAATAAAAAATGTGAAACAACATATTGATATTACAAATTTGTTACAAAAAAAGAAAAAAGGTATTATAATTAAAAAGAAGAAAGATGTGATGAAATTAAAGGATTTTGCAAAGAACTACATACTACTAACAAAAAAAGTAATTAGCTTCCAAAAATGAAATAATATCTTTTAAAATGTCAAGTATTTGAAATAAAAGGATGACATACAATTCCGTATGAAAAATGGAAAAGACCTAGAGAATTATTATTAGTATCTTAAAAGTAGTTAGAGAAAATAAAAAATTGTTGGTGAAGTTATACGCCAATATTTAAATGATAAAAATGTATGAAATGATTAATATTAACATAAAAGAAAGTTGAAAATTAAAATATTAGAAATCACAGATCTATCAAAAATAAGACTTAAAATTGTGAACAGCAAGTGTGGTATTAAAAAAAGTAGAAAGACAAATGAATTGTTATTTTTTATTGGATTTGTAGATTGTGAGAAGGCATTCTACTCTATAAGTATTTCTATTATAGCTTTGGAACATCAAATAACAGCTCAGGAATAATTAATATATAAATATTATTTATCAAAATTCAACAGAAATAATTGGATTATGTGATAATACTGAAAAGACTAACATTACTAAGATTGCCATTTACACCTTTCTTAAACATACTCTTTATTTATATCAAAACTAACAGTTTTGACTGTCCTGCAGTCATCATCAGAGCTACAATATTCAAATATACAATTATATAATTAATACACTTATATACATATTCATATACATAATTAAATACACAATATAAACAAAAATAAATATACATTTTAACCTGACCATTATAAATAATCATTTCCCGTTTTATTACTTTACTCTTAAATAATTCTATCAATATTTATTTTATATCACTTTTTTTTAAAGTTTTTATTTATTATAATTATAAACTTGAACATTTATTCTACTATTTAATACATATTATTGTCATTTTACTTATATTATAAATCAACTTTTAACCTTTTATTTTTATTAAATATTTTATAATTATCAATTAACTTTTCCTTCATTACAAATTACTTTTTTACATTACAAAAATTACCTACCTCTTTACAATCATATTTCTAAAACCTCAACTGACAAAATTTTCAAAATCTGTACACTTGTTTAACACCTCCCTCTATTGACATTTTCTTCAACTTTATTCTTTTAACCTTTTTCAAATTCAAACTATTATTTATAATAATGGCTTATAAAATTATTGAATTGTCATCTGATCCTTCGTGTCAGCCGCTAGAGGCGGGATTTCTAGCTAAATTTCTAGAAATATGCCATTTCCGCAGCCGCACCCAAGCCTTTAAGCATTCTTTCTAAAATAAATCCTAGAAAGATTGTTAACTCGGAGTTAAGTCTTCTTTCTACGCTAAAAGGTAGACTGTTAACTCTGAGTTAAGTCTTCTATTCTACGATAAAATCTAGAAAGAATGTTAACTCGGCTTAGCGGCTAATGGTGTGGCTTTTTCCGATGCTAAAAGCAGAGGAAAATGCCGTAGTTGTTTGTGTCACGCACTATATCGTAATGCTGTGTTATGTATTTGATGTAACAATATCGTACGAGGGTGTGTTAATTTGATCGTGTCAAAATTATTTAAATTTTCATCGAGTACCTTTTTTTTTTTTTAAGACGAATTGATGTACTGTTACATTTTAACAATTTTAACAGTATCGTGATTGTTCCTCATAAATTTGTATTCCTCCTAAATTTTCGATTATGGTGGGTTAGCGTAATATTTTAAAGATCACGCTTTGAGTCACGTTTTAGCGAGAAATTTTCCGAGACAAAAAGTATGGCAAATTCGAAAACAGAAAATATGAAAAGATGGGAATTGCCAGACACGGAAGCCGCCAGTGCTGTAACATTTCTACAGCAGAAAAACATCCTGCTGAAAGAAAAAAAAGATGTTTGTGCGGCGAATGTATGAGACTTGAGGTCCATAAAGATCTTTGGACTTTCATTTGTAAGTCTCGTTCTTGCCGAAAGAAATGTGCACTTCGAAAAGGCAGCTGGTTTGAGGGATTTCAAATGCCGTTCGTCAAGTCTTTACGTTTGCTGCATTACCGGAGCCATGACGAGTTGACCGTACAGCATGCCATTAATGATATTGAAATGTCTACCAGTAAATATTATTAACCAAATTGATAAATAAAGTAACATAACATACACACACAATAATTGTTGTTAACCAAAAAATGTAAATTATTATTTAAAAATACACAAAAACACCCCTCCCACTAATTGTTGTCAATCAAATGTAAACAAATTAAAGTAACGAAAATTATTATTTAAAGATCCATACCCCCCCCCCGTTGTTTCTTTAATTTTGTCACTTAAATTTTTAAAAACAGTATTACTATTTAAACACAACCCAAATTACTATTTAAACGTACACCAAAAAAGATCCGTTCTTGTCAATAATAATGAAATTAAGAACTATTATTGTCCCATTGTCAAAAATATTAGGTTTTTGGGAAACCAAAACAATAATTTATAAACGAAAAAAAAGTCAATCGGTTGTCAATCAAATGTAATAAATAAAAGTAACTTCAATTTTGATTTACCAAACATACACACAAAAAAAACAACCCCTTTCTCCAAATAATTGTTGTCGGCAATCAAATGTAAAATAAAAAGGAAGGTAAATTAGTATTTAATCATCATCCAAAAACACCCACCCGTCTCACTAATTATTGTCAGCAATCAAATGTACACCACCACTAAAAGTAACGTAAACTACTATTCTTTAAACGGTTACACCCCTTTCCCCAATAATTGTTGTCTACAATCGTACATACAAAAAAACACCCCTCCCAATAATTAGTATCGGCAATCAAATGTAAACCAATCAAAGTAAGACCGTAACTTAAAACTACTATTGTTTAAACGGTTAACCCACCCCTTCACCCAATAATTGTTGTCTACAACCGTACACACAAAAAAACACCCCTCCCAATAATTAGTGTCAATCAAATGTAAACCAATCAAAGTAAGATGGTAACTTATTATTTAAACGTAACCCAAATTACTATTTGAAACTACACCGAAAAACAACCTTTTGTCAATAAAAATTAAACAAACAACAACTATTATTGTCCCATTGTCAAAAATATTTATTCGTAGAAAGAAAAATCATAATTTATAAATGAAAGGAAGTCATATCGGTCATCAATCAAATGTAAACCGATAAAAGTAACGGTTTTAATTTTTATTTAAACATACACACGCACACGCGAAAAAAAAAACAACACTTCTCCCGATAATTGTTGTCGGCAATCAAATGTAAACCTATCAAAGTAACGTAAATTATTATTTAATCGTACACAAAAACACCCCTCCCACTAATTGTTGTCAGCAATCAAATGGAAACCTATCAAAGTAACGTCAATTATTATTTAAAGATCCATCCAAAAAAAAACCCATTCTCTCTTAAATTTCGGCAATCCAATTTTACAAAAACAGTAATACTATTTAAAAAAAAAAAAACACAAATTACTATTTGAACACACACCAAAAAAGACCCTCCTCTTGTCAATAAAAATTTAAAAAAAAAACAACTATTATTATACCATCGTCAAAAATATTATTTGGGAAAAATAATTCAGAAACGAAAAAAAGTAAACTTTGTAAACAAGCAAACAAACAAAAAAAAAAAAAGTCAATATTAATAGAGAATTGCTGGCCCGGGAACATTATATTAATGTGTTTTTGATTAGAAATCGTGCCTCTAGCGACTGACACGAAGGATCAGATGACAACCAATTATTGTCTTTACCCAAAATTCCTATTAAGATTTTGTTTTATATTCTTAATCAATAGTGCCTCTTTAATTTTCCTATCCCTTCTAATATTTGTATAATTAATCATTTTTATATTATCTTTCTCAAAGAGTACTGATAAAGTGTTTAAGAAAGGTGTAAGTGGTATATGTTAAAGTAGAAATCAATACATAGGAAAAGAAAGAAGAAAATTATATTACTAAGATTGTTTAATAGGGTGATACCATATTTTCAGCTATCTACAGCTATTTTAAGAGAGGTCTTTCACAAAGAAAAGTGTGGAGCTAAGGAATATAAATAAATGAAGAATACTTAAGTCATCTAAATTTTGCACATATCAATTCTAACAACAGTTTGTGGTACAAAAGCAAACACACTAGGTACCTCTGTTGATTTTGTCACTCTTCAATGTGATAAAAGAATCATCCCATCACTTGAAAGTACTCTCCAAAACTTACTTAAGTATGACTTAAAAGTAAATGCTAAAAGAGTTGAATAATTTTCAATGGGTTTTTAAAAAAGAAAATGAAGGATTGTAAAAAATTTGAATAAATCAACAAATATAAATACCTTAGTCAAATTACTAACACATATTGAAAAATAATAGATAAAATTAAATAATAAAATTAAACTTTGATAGAGTAGTTTTGTGATTGAAAAGAATGATTTTCAGGAGAAATATGGAATAAGTATACTGGGAGTAACAAGGAGGAATTGATTGACAAATATCTAGATGAGAGAACAAGCAGGCATTGCGACATCACTGAAAAATTAAGACATTGGCAATTAAAATATTAAACTATATTACAAGAGATTATAAATTCACTAAAATATCATTATGAGGTCATTGAAATAAGAAGATTGCCAAACAAATGTGGAAAAGAAAAGCTATGGATTGTAGAAACAGATGATCAATAGTGGTTTAAAATGATGTTAGAAATAAGTAGAGACATTAGCTAAACATCCTTTTTTGAGAACCCAAGTATAATATTGATTAAATAATAAAAATGTCAAGACAGTCAAAAATCTTCTTTTCTTGTGTATAAATACTATTATGGTAAAAAATATGTACTTACTTTAAAATAACAAAGACTAATAGAATGTTATAAAATTACCTTGAATTGAAGCACAGAAATTAAAGCAATGTTTATTGATGTTTTCCTGAAGGTTTATGATGATGGTATTTTACTTGTATTTATATGTTGGACTATTTCCACCATCTAAATATTAAAATAAATCGAGATACTGCCAAATCTCTAGCGCTTGTTACAATACATAACTGACAGCCAATAAGATGTTATGGATAGCTGTCTAAAATGACATCCATACCTAAACACACAACAAAGATTTTATGAGAAAAGGGCAGCCACCCTTCTCTCAAATTCTATTTCTATATATCTAAGCCAGTCGTAAGCATTTAGGTTTGAAAGCTTGAAGCTTTAAATAACTTCACAATTAACTTACTGAGTCTAAATCATAAATGTACAATGCGAAATCCTATGGTTTACTATGAAGTAGTTTTTAGAATACATAACAAGCAGTAAAGTATGCAAATAATATTTTAATTTGTGAAGCGCCGATAGTTGAAAATTGAAAGAAATCGAAATACTGCCAAATCTCTAGTGCTTGTTACAATTCATAACTGACAGCCAATAAGATGTCAAGGATAGCTGTCTAAAATGACATCCAAACCTAAACACACAACAAAGATATATAGAAAGAAAAGTTGAGAGAAGGGTGGCCATCCTTTTCTCGTAAAATCTTTGTTGGGTGTTTAGGTTTGGATGTCATTTTAGATAGTTATCCTTGACATTTTATTGAATGTCAGTACTAGAATGGGAATCAAATCTTGTCAACAATGTTTCAAGTGGTATTATTCTCATCTCTTCTTTAAGTGATGCTGGTCTGACCAATGATAGTATTAACATGGGAATCAAACCTGGACAAGCAATGTTTTGAGTGGCATTAGTGTTCTCTCTTCTTTGAGTATTGCTGGTCTGACCAACGACAGTACTAGCATAGTAATGTCCATGTTCAATTCCTATGCTAGTACTGTCACTGGTCAGACCAGCAACACATGAAGAAGAGAGGAGAATATCTCTTGAAACATTGTGCATATACTAACCTATGTGCTATTACTAACAGTTGAATGTAATCAGAAAATTTAAATCAAGTTAAATTTTTCTACATTTACTTAATATTAGATGATGGAAATATAAATATAATCTTTATTAAATTTATTGAGACACTAATCTTTTACTCAACCATTACATAGAAATAAAATCTGAGATTACTTTTCATTGCAAAACTTGCAGGGAGCGAATAATTTTAAATATATGAGTTGCAATCTTTAGTGTCTATATAAACATATCAGAGCATAAATAAAAGGTTAAATTGTTAAATTGAGGTTGCCTTGATAACAGATTGAGATTGTTGATTGTAATCGATATTGGTATTGTCTAAATATTGATTGCTTTCAATGAATTTACTTATAAACTTATCTAGCCTTGAGCAGTATTACACTTATTATTTAAAAACAAAAAAAGACTTATAAATCCAAGAAATAATATTATATTTCAACCGGAGGACTGGTTTTCATCAGAAAGAAAAAAAATACACAATTTGAAAGTTATAGTTGCAGTTTGAATGTTATAATTGACTATTTGTTAGTCTGTATTCAGAAAAGGTTATATTTACTTGTTTAATGAAGTTTATTTAAACTTCTTTGCAGCAATAATTTCAGTCTCTATTGTCATGTTGCAATGTTTAGTGTCTATATAAACATATCAGACTAAAAATCAATACAAGAGTTTACCAACACAGGTATGCATACAACAGGGTTAAAAATAAAAATGAAGGAACATCAGTCTACTGGGACCACCAAGCAGGTACAGGCCATGTATTCAAACCCAGTTCTGCCCAAATAATTTGCACAGAGAAGAGTGATGCGAAAAGAAAAGTCAAAGAAGTTTTTTACATAGCAAATGATCTCAGTGCCATTAATAGAAGAGAGGCATGCTTTGCTCTCTCCAAACAATGGACTAACTAATTAAAAATTCAAACTCATTTGCATATGTGTACAATAAATCACAACAGTCTTTATTTGTAAAACTATGAGTACGAGATTTGAACATTAAATCTCTAAAGCGCTATGCAGACATATTACACATTACTGTATAGTATAATTATAGCTTCACTAACGTATGCGAAAAAAGTAGCATATTTATAATTACCAAAAATCAAGGTGGACTTTTTGTATAAAATTAATTACTAGTCCCATATTTTTATTAGATGTAGGTTTTGAATTATTTGTCACTTAATAAATGAAGATCAATTTCGTTCTATTTTGAATCATTTTATTACAGAGCGCCATTTTTACGATTTCTTTCTTATAATATTATCTAAAACTGGAAATTCTATATTTGAAAACTTTTTAATAAAAGTTTTATTTCCTTTTATAGTTGTTCCAACATTTTTCCACTCTCATTTTGTTCAGTGCTTTTAAGAAAAAAAAAAAAAATCTGAAATTTGACTCTTAATCATAAGTGAAGTTGTTTCTTGACTAATCAAGGAAAATTGACAAGTTCCTATCAACATTTTCAAAATTTCAGTACTCTTAAATAGATGCATTGTTTTTATAACAATAATTGTCTGCTTTTTGGTCTTGATAAAGATTATGAACGATTTAAAAACTATTAACACTAAATCTCTCTGCGCATAACATTTTAAATGTAATTTCTTTTTTTGCCAATTCATTATTTAGAAAATCTGAATTATTATCCGTAATTTATTTTTGAATGTGATGGTATTTTAAATTATTTATTTTATGAAGTGTATATTTAATTTCATATACAAATATAATCAGTGATAAATACACTGTACAGGCTTACACCCACCTGCACATATATAATGTAATATATAAGGGATTCGAACTCAGACTTTCACACGACCCTCAGCTCTCCATGCCATTTCATATTGATGCCCCACCTGATCATACACATGTTGAAAAGATAAATAATCACCAACGTATTTCATGCTAAACCAGCAATCATCAGTTGGTCCAGATTACTATCTCCACACATATATACAATCATTACTTAGCTTTATATTAAGATAGCCAATCTTCATACTTTAATGGACAGGATTCAAACTACTCCAACCCACAATTCTTCAGCCATCAATTTCATTAAAAATCTGATGATGGGAACGTTCAAAGCCCATGTTAGTGCCAAGGTTGTCATCCTACCCATGTTGACACATGGGCTTTGAACATTCTATCATCAAATTTTCAATGAAATGGATGGCTGAAGAGTGTGTGGGTTGGAGTAATTTGAAGCCTGTCCATTAAAGTATGATTGGCTATCGTAATATAAAGCTGAGCACTGATTGTATATATGTGTGGAGATAGTAATCTGGACCAACTGATGATTGCTGGTTTAGCATGAAATACGTATATTGGCGATTATTTATCTTTTCAACATGTGTATAATTAGGTGGGTCAGCAATAAGTGATACTAAATATTCTGCACAATCTATTATTTTACTGATACATATATAAGTAGCATGTGACTTATTCCAGCTAAAGTTTTTACTTTATACACAACATATATTATATAGCATAGCATCTTTACGATCACCTGTAAAATTTAATTTTAAAAATAATTATAAATTATTTTTGGACTATAATATAAATCTGCATTTTTGTAGTCTAGTTTTTAGCTATCTCAGAGTATTATTATTTTTACTTACCTGATATATATATATACTTAAAAGTTTTATTCCAACATAGATTTTTGAAAACTATGACTGAAGACATCTGAAAAGGGTATATATGGCTATAATAAAGTACATTTGAAATATTATATGTAATAAAAAAAAAGAATGAAATTCAATTAAGGATAGTATGTAGTTGTGTTTAGTACAAATAAATATATTAATCTTTAACTAAGTTTAAAATTTATAACTGGTCTAAAATGATATGATTAAAATCTAAACTGGTCAAAAAATATGATAATATCTAGGCTAAAAATGATAATTATTAATGTTTATCTAAAATAGATGGTTTCAAATATGAGGGCATAAAATTTAGCATTTGTAGATTAAATTATATTAATTAAGATTATATATTAAAAGTTTACAAACTACCCATGGTGTCAAGCGTTGGTGGCCTAGTGGCTAGCATAGCTGCCTTCCAAGCAGCTGGCCCGAGTTCGCTGCCCGATCAACGCATTTGACATATGAAAAAAAAACTACCCATAATGTTTATGTAGAATAAAAGTAAATATTTATATTGAATTTCGAGATTATTGCTTTTAATAAAAGCTAAAGCACCATTGGGTGTGAAAGCTTATTAATATAGGACAAATTTGGATATTAAATATTTATTATTTATTAATTGTAGTTGCAAACACATTTTTTTCTATATGTCATCGGCCGGGAGGTGAACCTGCAACTACCATCTGCAACCAACTGTTTGCTTGTGAGGTGGCTGCGCTGACTTCTCGGCTAACAATGCTAATGATCAGCAAATTACATACTGAAACCCTTCATTGGATATTTTAATTTGTATAAATTGGCCTTTTAATGGTATAAAAACATATTTTAATTTGTATAAATTAGCCTTTTAATGGTATAAAAACAATTTTAACATTGATTAATTAAACTAAGAAATAGAATTAACATTACCATAATAGTATCGGCATAGTTATAAAGATATATTTTGTAATGGCGAGGTAAAAGCTTAACTTTAACAGTAATGCACTCATATTGCAACTTTCCCTGTTCGATTAAGTATCAATGAGATTCAGGGCAGAATAATGAAAATAAAAAATACTAATTTAAACAACTGAATCATGCTATTATGCTGAACCTGCCACCAAAAGTGATAAAATATGACATATCTCTTCTAAGAAATTAAGTTATTATATTGTAAATTATAGGAATTTGAACACTCCATCTTAGACAACTGATATACATGACTACACACTGGACCTATTGATTGAGTGCTAGTTCAGTGGAAAATACATATACCGAATATCATTCACATTTTTTGCACATTCATGAGTATCGGTTGTATAAGATGATGAATGGCTGAAGGGAGCTTGAAGGCCTGTGTTCAAATCCCTATAATTACATCTAAACTCCAGATATATAAAGAATACTTGTATTTAAATATTATATTGTAAACTACAAAGAGAATGTAAGAACATAGCAATAGTAATCAATATTTCTAAAATGTTTACAACTCTTTTCATCCAATAATCTAAATCTTATAAACTTATTATTAATGAGTTATTATGAAAAGGTAATAATTAATATCTAAAAGTTTTAAATGCACTGAGTAAGCTTTTGATAGATTACCACCAGAATCATGGTGCTGCTTAAACTTTAGCAATTAGAAGTATGTCTATATATGTATATGTATGATATGTATATGAGGCTTAATATGTAAAGGTGGCATTTAAATATTTCATTTTCTTGACAATGGAATGTATGAATTTTTCTGTTGATAGAACATGGATCCTTTGCAATTGCCCAACCTTCTTTATAATTTCCTTTTTCTATCATCGCTTTTGGCACAGACTGTTCTCACATTGGTTGGATAGAATGTATGGCCTGTATTGAACACATAATCAAGAAAGATTTATTTGTATTTGTTAACTCTGTTTGGCTCTGTTGTACAAATATTTATTCTGGACAATTCTCATGGTTCCCATAATATACAGATCTACAAGATAGGGCACCATATGCGCTTTTGTAGATGACTTGAGGGGGTGCTCAAGTGGTATTTTGTCTTTTGAATTGTTTAGTAAGTTGTTTAGTGATGAAGATGGTTTAAAGCTTACTCTGTAAGTGTTAGTACATATATTCCTTAAATTTTTTGCAATCCTAGTGATTTGTGAGACACTTATCCATGCTTTTGGCATATTATAATATTGAATTACAATTTTAAAAATTTTTTATTCATAGAAGCATATAAACATAAAAGTGTAAAAAAAAATCATTAAAATGAAATCTCAGGTAAAAGCAACATAAAATTCCATAATTTTTGAGATTTTTCCTATATTGCAATCCATTTTATAATAATTAATGTATTATTAGAAAACTCCAGTAAACATAAAATTACTTGAAAATTCCAAGAATCATCAGTTGGAAAAAAATAATGCTTTATCTGGAACTAATTGTGATCTTAGGCTCAATGATCCAGCATGTAATTATTTAAAACCATTAAAACATCATACGACTAACATTTCTTTTTCTTGCACAAGCTATTAAAATAATAGAAACTCTTTCCACTAGATTCAAAGGTTTAAGTACATGGTTTCTTATCCAAGGTTCCTCACTAATGGAAGTTATATGCTAAAAACTGCTCTGGGGATATTAGATGAGTAGGCACTAGATAGATATTTAAATGCACAAAACTTCTATCATCTATTGATTATTATAGCTTGCACTAGGTGGCACTACTGAATGGAGGAAGTTGCTACTATTTAAAACTACTGATTCACAGCAATATTATAATACTGTACATGGATTTATATTTAAAAGTAATTTTGAAGTATCATTTACTTAAATTGATATTTTAGCTTGCTTTGGACTTATCGTAACACTTTCTAATTTATAAATAATCATAATTTTTCACTGATCCTCTTGCATTACAACAGTCTAAAACTGTAATCTCGAATGGCTGGCTATTCTCCAGAAGTATTAATCTTCTTAATCATAGATATCTTTTAAAGAATACAAAACAAAATTCAGAATCATCTAATCAAGATTGGATAGAAGTCTCATTTGTCTGTTCTTTATTTATTTTGTAAGAAAAATTAAAATTGAGTAATAAAAATAAAATTGAAAAACCTTAGATTTCATTTTTAGTGGCCACAGGAAAAAAAAACACATAGAAAACAAAAGAGAAATGATTGAAATGAGAATTTCTATGCACATTAGTAGAAAATAGAAATATAATTGAACGTACAACAATCCATGGTTAAAAGCACTAAAACATCACATGATCACCATTTGCTATGCTTACATAAGTTGATACAATTATATCAAACTCCATACAGTAGGGCTACCCAGTGTAACCCTTAGTAATCAATAGATGCAAGAATGTTTGTGCATAAAATTCCTATCTAATGCTTACTCAGCCAATATCTCCAGACTAGTTTCTAGCTTGCAGCTTTCATCAGTGAGGATGATGGTAACTGTGTTTTTTAAAAAGTCAGAGACACCAAAATATATAAATACTGAAATGGGTTCACATCTATATGACTATACAAGTGAATAAGTTTGGATTGAAAACATTATTGTGTTTTTATAGTTAATTAAGTAGGTAAAAGGTGCTTGCAGAAGTCAAACATTGGTGGTCGAAAGGTCAGCAATGGCTGCTTTACAAACAGTTGTCCTGGGTTAGTGGGTTCGCTTCCCAGCTGATGCTATGACACATGAGAAAAAAAGGTGCTTGCAGAAGGGTTGAATTAGGTCCTAAGATCTAGGTGCAGTGCCCTCAGATCCAAGACTTCTCAATGTTGAAAACCACAAGCTAGAAACTAGTCTGGTGTATTGGATGAGTAGGCACTAGATAGAAATTTTATGCACACCCTTTCTTGCAACCATTGCACTATGTGGTACTATTGTATGGAGATTTTGCTACAGTTTTAATCCATGGTTATGGTTAAAACAGTAAATTTCCCGAGAGCCCGAGAGATTCATGATAATCAAGGTCTAATGTTTGACTAATAAAAAATTCATCAAAATAATATTACAAAAATTAATAGCCAACTAATCCAATTGGAAATAAATTGCAAAAGTTGTTAAGTAATGTTGTTTTTTCAAATCATACATGGTAACCAAGAAAAATAATTTTTTTAAATTTAATTGTTTTCAAAATACACGTCAGTTAAATTCCTAATTGGATCAAAGTTTTGTGCAATTCGTATGATTCATCAGCCTATGCTCCAGGAAAAAACAAGGAATGAGTCAGTTATAAAAAGAGAAGACTTTGAAAACATTACAGAACTTCTACAGTTGCAGTGTGGAAAATATTTGTAAGCAGTAAAAGAAAGTAAAGAGGAATATCCTGACTAAGAGAATTATTCTCTGGAGGTGAATAAGGCAATTAAAGATTCAAACAGACAATTGTATTAACCAAATCAATGTATAAATTAACATTAAGTTAGCATAAATATTTTACATTTTATCTATTTTGCTATTTCTTCTACAACTCCTTTATTTACCTCATATTAACTCATTTCTCTTATGCACATTTAAATTAGTTTTACTATCCATAAAATCGGCTCAGTCACAGCTGCAAGTGAAATGTGATAAAGTCCAAATCTAGTTAGTAAGAAAGATGAACTAGTATGTTTGCAACTTGCAACAACCTTAATTGGGCAATTATGTTTGCCAAATTTGATCTCACACCATAAATTGACTTTTGTATGTATTATATGTAAAAACAACTTTGGATATTAAATAAAATAAATGACAAAAGGTGGAAAATGGAGAGACACTGCTATGCTTTTCGGATAGGCGAGTAATATAAACAGTAAATAGAATCTATGTAAATCATGAATTAACTTATGAGACAATAATAAGTTAGCAGTTACTTTTAATTCAGTCCATAATAATGTGGATATAATCTAGAATCAGATGACAGACAAAAGAAGAGAAAAAAAAAGTGTTAATAACCTTTCAAGATTTGGCTAAGAATTGTGTTAATTTTTTTGAAATAGTACTCTTGAATTAGCTGGTGTGAAGTCTGTATGATAACAGATTCTGGCAGCATATGGTCTAATATTTGAAGCAAGCTTACAGATTTCAATACAGTAAGATAATTATTGTACATAAATAAAGTGTGATAAACAGAGCAGCCAAAATTCAAAAAACATTAATTATAAACAACAATTTGCCAAGCGCTTTCGGTACTGTATACCAGAATCATGGTGACCTATTGGAACTGAACGCTGATTGATAACATTTTTAGACTTTGCAATAAACCAAGCCTCTTTCAACTTTCTTTTTCTATCATTTGACTCATTGCACCCAGTAGTAATATTTTGAGGATAAAACCCATGACGATAATTATTTTCATGATTTGAAAAAACAGAATTAATCTGTAAATCAGTTTTAGATTTTTTATACTGATAAATATGCTGTTGTAATTGTGTTAAAACATTTGCCTTCATTTCACCATAATAAATAGCATTACAACCAATTTATTTGCAAGCAATGGAATAAACCACTTCATATTTATTCATTTCTTCCACATTATCATTTGAATTGTTTATTAATTTATTTACACACAAAGGGGAACAGAATCCTACATTATAATCTTCACCAATATTTTTTTAATTTCTTACTTGTGGCACATAAGCTAAAAAAAAACACTTTTTGACCATTTTATTATTTACATCCACTTTATGTTTAAACTTTAAATTCTGATAAAACAAACACAATTATCTGTGTAATATAGTTTTTTATATGACCTCATTGGATGTATGTGAGTTATATGGATTGATGTACCGTAATAAATCAATAAATGTAATTAGTAAACTTTTGTTGGATTGTAATGTAGACTTTTGTAAAGCCAGATTTATTATGGAAGTGTTGGAATGGATTAATGGTGATAATACTGCAAGATATGGAAAGGATCATTATCAAATGAAGAATTGTTGGCTGATGGGGTTGGCAGTGAGTGGTATTGTGTGCAGTTTATACATTTTGAAAATGGAAAAACATATTGTTGAGCCTTTTATAAAGAGTTATGATTTAATATATAGAAAATATGTGGATAATGTTTTTATGTATGGTTCAAAAGATGTGATAGCGAATATGTTCAATGAATTAAATGAGAATTCTGATTTGTCATGGACTATTGAGTTTGAAAATGATGGTATCTTAAAGTATTTAGATGTAAATGTATATAAATGCTGTAATACGTTTGGGTATAAAATGTTTGTTAAACCATTGAATGTAAGAGGTTTTATACATCCATCATCGAATGTTCCTTTGAATTATAAAATGGCTGGATTCAAGTGTTTTTTTGTATCGAAATTTGCATCTTTGTAAATGTGAAGCAGATAGGAAAAATAATATTGATAGATGTATGGATGATGTGATAGGAGTGGGATACAAAAAACTATATTACACAGACAATTGTGTTTGTTTGATCAGAATTTGAAGTTTAAACATAAAGTGAATGTAAATTATAAACCGGTCAAAAAGTGGTTTTCTTTAGCTTATGTGTCATCTGTAAGTAAGAAATTAAAAAATATTATCGGTGAAGATTATAATGTAGGATTCCGTTCCCCTTTGTGTTTAAATAAATTAATAAACAATTCAAACGATAATGTGGAAGAAATCAACAAGTATGAAGTGTTTTATTCCATTGCTTGCAAAGAAATTGGTTGTAATGCTATTTATTACGGTAAAATGAAGGCGACTGTTTTCACACGATTACAGAAGCATATTTATCAATATAAAAAATCTAAAACTAATTTACAGATTAATTCTGTTTTTTCAAATCATGAAAGTAATTGTGGTCATGAGTTTTATCCTCAAAATATTACTACTGTGTGCAATGAGTCAAATGATTGGAAAAGGAAGTTGAAAGAGGCTTGGCTTCTTGCAAAGTTTAAAAACGTTATCAATCAGCGCAACACTAGTGTTCCACTGAGCATGCACTGGAATATTAACCATTCAGTTCCAATATGTCACCATGATTCTGATATACAGTACCAAAAGCGCTGGGCAAATTGTTATAATTAATGTTTTTTGAATTTTGGCTGCTCTGTTTATCACGCTTTATTCGTGTAGAATAATTTTCATTATCTGTCTGAGTTTTTATATTATTTATACAGTACGATAAATACCGTTCAAAATACAGTTTTTAGAATGTAGATACAATCTATAATCTGAATAAGCAAATGAATATAAATCATATGCTGTTTCTGTGAAAAAATAGCTGGAAGTGTAAAAAAAAATTGTAAGAGGAAAGATAAACAACATTTCAAATGTCTAGCCAAAGAGCATGTAACGGAAAAAATGGAAATGGGAAGCAAAGAGTAAAATTCCAACCACAAAAAAATAAAAAAGATAAATTGCCCATTAAACATTGTGGTAAAAAATACAGACATTAAAGAATTAATGTAATTTATAATATAACTGCAATCTTATGGAGGAAAAATGGCAATAGGCAGTAATTCAGGGATATCACTAATATCAAAAAAAACAACAGATGCTTTGGCAGCCAATTGCCTGCCAAAACATGGTGTCAATAAAACTGAAAAAAAAAAGACAAGTCTACCATTACACATCATTAATGAAAAAAAAAGTCAGATTATTGGCAGATAGTGCTTGAAGGTATAGGGTTACAAATAGTAAAAAAGATTTCACTGAAACAAGAAACCCAACATAACTATTTTGAATTTTATTTAAAGAATCCAGAGATAGCATCTATACAAATATCATAGAAATAGCACTATTAAATAATTTTTAAACGGAATAATATTTTATTCATTGAATGACTAAAAATAAAGGCAAAAATATAGGGACTGATGGTTAATGTATTCTAATGCTAATTATAATGTCAAATTGATTCATACCTATAATAATCAATTCAAATGGTCAGATCCATATTATAGTGTTTACAGAGTGACAATTAGTAATATTTAATTAAAAGAACGCATGCATTCCGTGTCAAATCTGAACGAATTACTGGTTGGGTTGCAAAAATATTTCACTTCATCAAATTTTGATTTTACTGCCGTCTATTTTAAGATTTCAACCACTGGGTCAGTTAGCAGAAAAATTATCATTAAGAATATCTTCAGACTGTTCAAATGTAGCAGATTACTGTTTGCTATTACATCACATTTTTAAAATAAAAATTATAACATTAATTCAAGAGTTAGAGAGAGTAATCTCATATTTCAATGACATTCTAGTTGTAGTGAATTCAAAATAGATCTTATATCAAAAACTGTTCAAAGAATGTGATAAATTGGAAAAACTTGAAGAAACATTAAAAGCAGTCAAATGCATATGGAAAATGAAGGAATTAAAAATACATCGATCCAGATAAGGTACAAGTAGTAAAAAATGCTAGAAGTCCAGGGAATGTTAAAGATTCATCTTTTCACAGTATGATGGCACAAACTATTAAATGGCACTATCAGCTGCTAAAGAAAAATATAAACCAAACTGGACAAATGATGAGATGGAAAAAAGCTTTTGGAAAAGTAAAAGTATTGTTCTCAATAAAGACATTTCTAGTTCATTTTGATACAATCAAGAGCTATGTTTTTTTACCGATGTAGCAGAATGAAGATTAAAAGCAATCACTCATCATACTTTTTATGACAATGGACATTCTATAGTTTAACCACCAAAAATTTGTATTGAATTTGATAAGGAGATGCTAGATATCATGTTCAGATAAAAAATTCCAACCAATGTCTTTTGGGTTGCCTTTTTAAAGAATAACTAATTGTAAACCTTTAGTGAAGATTTTGTTCAGGAACAATTTAACACCAGATTATTTGCGCCCCTATGTGTTGAAGCAGAGAAATATACTGGCTGCATCTGTCTATGAATTAAAATATAAGCAAGAAGTCATTAAACATCTAGATTCATTCTCAATAGATCCAAACTGATAAGAATCTCCTAACAAAGTATAAATAAATTACATAGTCTTTGGCTGCATCTAATTATGAATTAAACTATTAGCAAGGAAAAAATGTAAAACATGTAAGATTCATTGTTGAGAAATTCAATCATTTAAAAAGCTCATACAAATGAAGTAAAAATAAATTACACTCACAATTAAAAAGTAGTAAGTGGGTCTGAAACAGATTTAAGTTACAGCTATCTGGAAGAACTGGCCCACTTGGAGACTACAATGCTTGCATGAACATTTTTGAACTGATTGTGAAAATCTGCCCATCAGTAAAGACTATACTAATAAGTGACAGAGTAGTATTACCATCAGAAGATGAAAAAATGAGTTTTAGAATTACTTAATAAAAGACACCCAAGAGACTTATGTGAGAACACATTGCTATACATAGAGATGTGATAGCAAAAATAACTGTAGACAGTGGAAAAATAAAAAATCCAGCATATCAGATAACAACAAAAAATTCATACCATAGTCAATGGCAAACACAGGTTCAATTATTGAAAAATTGTTCCTAATATTAATTGATCCATACTTTAAGATAGTATTAAATTGTTAACTAATATGAATGCTGATGAGATAACAGAGAAATTAATTAAAAACTTCAGATCATGGCACAAGTTTTACAGCTCAAAAAATAGAACATTATTACAGTCAGAAGATATTAAACATACATGATCATCTCTTTGCCACCTTGCATTGAATGGTATATTGGAAAATGCCATTCAATAGCATAAAAACACATAACTGGAAACAAAAAGAAATGAAACACTACTACATTAATATACTAAATCATCAACAGTTATAAATAATGCTGTAATGAAATTATTAATGATAAGAAATGGTCAATACTAATTAAAAAAAAAAAAAAAGTAAAATTTTGTGGCCCAAAAAATAAAAATGTTGTTTAGAAAATAGTTTAAATATGGACTGATTTGAAGTCCAGGGGTCAGCAATCTTTTAATAGTGTGGTGCCGAACCTATGTTACAATGTTATTCTGCATGCTGACATGATTTTACCCATTTTATTACATTATATTATCAAAATTGGTTCTGTTACAATGGGCTTCAAAGTTATATATAATATTATAGTATATAATATATAGTACTATATAATATATACTTTTGAAGTCCATTATAACTGGATCTTATATTATTGGTCAAATTAATATTTTAAAATACTTGGAATCATGTGAAAAATATCTTTTTTTAAATTTGTAATTTTTAATATGCTTATTAAAAATTATATTAAAAATTATAAATTACAACTTTTTACCTATACAAAATATATAATTGAAATAAGAAAAAAATATCATGAATTCTAATATGATTAGCCATTTTTTGTTATTAAAATAAATTAATTTGAACCTTGCCCTTGTACCTCTTTGCTCAATTTCTTAATGTCAGGTATGTAATTGGACACTTTTAGCTTCACGCATGCTTATGAATGTTCAGGTGTTAGGCAACTTCTTTGTGAACTCAAAATATTTTTTATATGTGAGTAAATTTGTTCACATAAGTTGAACCAAATCCCGAAAGCAGAGCACAATAAATTTTTTTCAAAGAATTAAATCTTTCAGGTAATGATACCCAACAATTGAGAATGGCAGCAAACTTTTCTAGACAGTTCCCTTCAAGAGTTTTTCACAATTCTACAAATTTAATTTTCCACAATTCTGATGACATTAATATGATTAATTCATTTCAAAACTATCAATATCCAATCACTCAAAAAGAGATAAATCAAATGGAATCATCGTTAAATCAATTAATTCAGGTGTGATGAGGAAAGAAAATATGGATGTGTATATTTGAAAGACTTTATAACATTTGGAAAATTCTTCTCTGAGAGCTTCAATGTATTTTTGAAGTTCATATTTGTTGATGTTAAATTGATTTGTATGGGCCTTTACATTTGGAAAGTACTTGTAAGTGTTAGTGGTAATATCACACCAAAGTATATCTAATTTTGATAAAAAGTTGTAGTACTGTTTGACCCTTTCCTTGCAAATGCAAGTTTCATTCAGGTGTTGTGTTATATCAGTCAGAAATATCAATTTGCATAACCAGTCTTCATGATTTATTTCCAGATAATGTTCTTTTTTATCTAGAAACATATTGATTTCTTTCAAACATGATACAAAACTGTTCAAGACATTACCTAAACTAATCCAATGAACATTGCCGTATAGAGGGAGGTCCATATATGCACTCTTCATTTCTTTCAAAAGGAATTTAAATTGCCTATGTGTTAAGAAGAATGAGTAACTATAAAATTAATTATTTTAATGACAGTGTCAATTACAGAATTCAAGCATTGTGATGAGATTTTTGCAACTAAATTTTCTTGGTGTATAATGCAGTGGAAACTCAATATTCGATGTTTAATATGATTTTTAAGAAGTTTAATAAATCCCTTTTTCTTTCCAGCCATTGCATGGCTGGCATCAGTAGTATAACGGAACGGAACAATTCTCATCATACACCCCCTAATACCTATCATACCAGTAATGCCAGTTGCTAATTCGATCTTTAGCAGTGTGAAGTCCCACTATACATCGTGCATCCACATTGGTCAACAGATATAACGGACAGAATGATTACACTTGGATATATCTATCAGATATAACAATCAGCTGGTTCGATCACAATGTATGACCAAATTACACTAAGTATCTATGTGATGATACACCTATCTATCGAGCCCCAAACATTGCCAGATATAACGGATGGGATGATTACAACTAACCCCAAACATTGCTGACACCAGATGTAATGGATGGTCAACTAACTTGCAGACTGTACTACTATGCAGATGTATCAATATGGTGTAGGGATAAGTTAATATGCTCTAATTTATTACCCCTAATGAAACAGTCTGCAAAGACCTACCAGGCTTAGAAAGGAAAAAAGTTGCATCCAACTATATTCAGACTGTGGGTCATCTGATAAAGTGCTAATGAGAACCCGATGAAATACTTAACCAATGATTGCATACCCTTTAATTGACTAGCTCTATCCCTATTTAATAATATTAAATGCAATTTAGGTTAGTTCATCCACTTCCCCCCTTTTTAATTCCGTTATTCCCTAATATTCAAGCCCAGAGAGAATATTACTTTTAACTCCTTTAGCAGGTATGAACAGATGTACACAGCAACTCCTGCACCTATATATAGGTTATAACTAGCATTTATTATATTTGTTTTATTTTCAAGCTTTTATATAATAAGAAAAATATATATGTGTGCATGTATAATTATTTATAAACTGTGGAATGTCAGGACAACTCAATAAACCAGAGACCGGAATAATATAAACTCTCAAACATTTATTAACAATAATAAATATCAAGTATAACGACAATAGTAATGATAAAATATATATATAATAATCATCATATGTACATGTGTCACAAATGAACCTCTACCATCTTACTAATTAATTATCCTCTAGATCCAACCCTTATACCCCATGGTAGAAATCCACATATGTCACTCATTCTCTTCAAATCATAATTATATAGAAAAATCAACTTTAGTTATTTAATATAATTGAGATGCTGGCTAGCTAAATTATATATTTACAAATGTTAATCTATTTAACAAGTTTCCCCAATTTATATATATGATAGAGACAGATCCCAGTTGATTAGTCAAACATACTGGAAAATATACGTACATGGTTAATCACAAAATAAAACATATATGTATTCTGTATGTGTTGTAATTTAACCTATATATAAATTTAAAGAATCTTACCTCAATATTTATGTGGATGACCTGATGTAAAGCAGGTGATATTATCTAAATTTTATTTATAATGAAAATATATAAAAAAATATCGAAATGAATAATTCCCCCTTTTCTTCTTTGCTAATTCTGAAAAATGAGGCTTCAGCATCAGTGTGAAAATACAACAGATAATATGAATAAAAAAATAAAATAATAAATAAACAAAAATTTACAATATTGATTCTTTGATTAAAAATTGTAATTGGAACAAAGTTCCTAAAAATCATCATAATAGTAGTAGTAGTAGCTGATAGTTAGGCAAGTTGTTCTTCAAAGCAAGTTTCACTTATTAAATCATTCTTCTTAGCAAGGATAGATAGGTACAATGGTGTCTCCTGTAGTTGTATTTACTGGTAAACATCTTGATCCTCATTTGATTCACAATAATGTATTCCAATCCTTGTTTACTTTTGACTGAAGGCATCTTCTTGTGTGTTTACAATAAAGTAGAAATATATATATATATATAGATATAATGCAGCTGGCAGGAAATACCACGACATACAATAGCATGTTTTGCTCTAGCCCATTTTCATATTAAAGTACATTTTGATAATTATTTATAATCATATATTTTTATTGAATAATATTGAAGCGCTTATATATATATTAAGAAAATTATTTCATTTTTCTTTCTTCTCCAATTTTTAGAAAATTTAATTCTAATTATTGTTTTTGAAAAGATTTAAAAAAATCAAATTTACTCCAACAACTTTTTAAACACGATTTAATTATTTAAGAATTAATCAGTTATTCTTACTTCTTTTCACTTTCTGTCCTTTGAATTTGATAAACTTTTAGTTACAGTATTCGACTTTTAAAATGTTTATAATTTAACTAAAAGAAAAAATAAAACTCCGTTTTAGCGTTCTAAATTTTTAGTTTTAATTGCTGTCTTTTGTTATAGTTGTTATAACAGTAAGAAGAACGATTTGTAAACTGTCTTTTGTTTTTATACATTTCACTCGTAGATTTCCAGGAACGCTGATATCTTTAACTGCCTATTGTTTAAATACATTTAGATTTATTATAAATAAAATAATAAAATCAGTTTTATTTTCACACATATGTACCCACCTAATTAATTTCATGTCATCCCACATTCATTTACCTATTAATTAATATTTAATTTTAAATTAAAATATATATATATTACAGTTTATTTAATCAAATAGTTTTATATATATACAATAGTACTTTGTAAAATACTGATCGTATTTTATTTTATAAATATAATAATTTATTGTGTATTATATGTATATAGGTATTAATAATAACAAATAATCTTCCCACTATTACTATAAATTCCAAATGAATTGGTTCAATAAATATGCTTGATCTTTTTAGGAATGTGTGAATTGTAAGCTATCCTTTACAGTAATAACACTAAATATTTTATTTATGTTAATTTTCTGACTTTCAAAATAATTGAAAAATGCAGTGAAAATATCATGTCCCTTTGTTGTACCAGTAAGAGGAATCTAAGTTGTGTTTTTATTTTGCATTAGCTATTCTTATTTGTTAGTCATCCAGCAATACAAGTCAGGAAATAGCACCTGCTTCCTAGCAGAAGAATCATTATTGATTAACAAATCAATTAAATACAATACCTGGGTCAAACAAGAGTTAAAGTTACTGTATCTAATAAAACAATTCATTTTGCCTCTTGTTGAGTTTGCTGGTAAACATAGCAATTTATTCAGCCATAAAGAATTCAATTACTTGAACTTTACAGTGACTAAAGTGAACCAATCCACAAAAATCAAATCAAAAAAGGTCTACCCAAAAGTGATTGATGATAAGCTGTGTTTGAAACATAAAATAAACATGTTAGACAGTAGTCCTATTCAATATGATCATAAAACAAAGATATTAAAATGTAGATAGGCAGTCCAGTTTTATGTTGCATGTATAGAGGAACTACCAAATAGATTCCAGTAGTTGTAATCAAATTAAAAAGACTGCAAATAGTAGTCATTCAAACATCTGATGAACAGCAACACAACAGGCACAGAAACCAACAGTGAAGAGTTACCAGCCAGCAGTGATGTCTACAAAGTTAGAAATCACAAATGGGAGACGCAGGACCCACTAAAGGAATTATTGAATCTGATGAAGCCAGAAAACAATGAAGACATCTTAACAAAGCATCTGAAAGCTATATTTGATAATTTTAACCATGGAGAAGAAAATCTCAACTTACCTTCAACTAAGGACTAGTCCATATTCCAGCTAATCTTAATCAGATTGAGCATCCATGACCACAGACCAATAAATATATGCATAGATATGTTCCATAGCAGACACAGGCCAATTGATGATGGTGCTCAATGAATCTATTTGCTATTATTATCGATGTGAATCTGGCTATAAATAGTCAGTCCATTAGAAATAAGGTCAGAGAACAACATATTACTGTAAGAGCTGAATGGCACTACACACATTGTGTACTACATCATTAAATAGTGATGAAAGTTTACACTAGTACTGGAAGCTGCTAGAATGAAAACTAGATATGAAAAAAACTGTCTCAGCGCAGCTAGAATCATTAGGTAAATCTAAAAGGGTACATGAAGTTGTTAATAATTGCATCGCAACTAAAAACTATTCCTCTGCTAACATATCAGGTATATGGTATAGTGAACAGTCTTATATATATTTGTAAATATATATAAATACATTAATAAAATATTTAATCATATTTATATGAGACTGTGTTTATTACTTTTCCATATAAGCACAACATATTTATTTTATATAATGAGCTACAACTTTTTGTAGAAGTGTAAGAAAGTTATTACATATCTCTGATAATACCAATTTTGGTGGCATTTCTGCTATTAGCCAAGTACATTCAATCAAAACATATTTAGCAATACATCTACAAAATATACAGAGGTAATACTCTCCATTATAGTAGCACCACTCAGTGCAAGTCACAGTAATCAATGGATGCAGGAAGGTTTGTGCATAAAATCTCTATCTAGTGCCTACTCATCCAATATCTCCCAGACTAGTTTCTAGCTTGTGGATTTCATCAGTGAAGTGCCTTGGATCTGAGAGTAGGCACTAGATAGAGATTTTATGCACAAACCTTCATGCATCCATTGATTATTTGGGTTGCACTGAGCTGCACTACTATATGGAGAGTTTTGCCCGTGTAAACAGCTTATGTAGGCATAAAAAATGGTGATAGGGTGATGGTTTAATACCAATCCTGTCCATTTAGAAAATATGAACTCTTTAAATCATTATATACAATCTGATTTATCTCTATTAAATATTTCTTTTAATTTTTTAAAGAGACATAATAAAAGAATAAAATTAATAAATAAATAATGAATCCGAATCTACTGATTTATTTTCAAGTTTGACTTACATTTTACTATCTTTTGGTGAAATTTACTTTTTACAAATAAATCGTAAAATGCGCTGAAACTTGCGTATTTTATCATAGAAACTTGCTTATAATAAGAAGTCTACTATTGCTCCAATTTTTCAATGATATTTTAAAATTAAAAAAAATAGTTGCCAAATTTTTCCATAATATCTTCTTATACCAGATACCCTATACTATGGGAATCAATTGTATTTAAAAGAAATGAAGCAAATGTCATATATGTGACACATGGATTACTTCTGATAGTAACTAATATATAAAGAACTGACTATAATCTCTAAACTTTCTTTAGAATAAATATTTTTAAATATAAGGAAATAATTTTTTTACTGCTTCTATAAAATCAAAGTCAACAATTAAATTAAAAATCTTTTATCAAATAAATTTCAAATATCAAAAGAAATAAACCGAAAACAAAAATCAAACAACGACTTAAAATAGAATTTACAGGATACAATTAGATTGAATCTAAAAGTAAATAAATGATTTGACCTATATAATGGAATCAATTTTTTATGCTGCCATAAAATCAAAGTCAATACAAATTAAAAACCTTCTATGAAACCAAAGTTGAGATAAACAAAAACTAAGTCATGTTTTAAAACAGGCAAAACTCACTATACTTATTGCCACACATAGCAAGCTAGAGATGAGGATTTTAGGCATAAGCCTTCTGGCATCCATTGATAACTCTAGCTTGCTACGTGTGCCAATACGTATAGTGAGTTTTGCCTGTTTTAATAAGTTATAAGAAAGCGTAAGAAATGGTGATCATGTGATGTTTATTGGCCTAAGTCATGTTTTCCGAAATTAGAAATTTGTATTGGGTGAATCACGTTAATTGTCCTCAACCATACTTATATGAACATTCTACCAACATAAAGATAATTAACTTTATTTTATTGTGCTCACACACAATGCCAAGATTTTTGATCAACTAAATTCTATCCTCATTGTATGCAACCGTTTTGTAATAGTTTATATCAATATACAATATATAAAAGAATGATTTGTTACTCAAGAGTTCACATGTTAATTAGCATGAAATGTGGACACAGTAAATGAAGAAGTGAGCTGTAATCTATGGGTATTTAGAGTTCTAAAGTATCCCATCCCATTCATGCTCCGAAACAAATAGACTAATTTAATTCAGTTATAAAGCCTATTATAAAAAGACGTATAATAGTATTTTTGTTAGTGATTAAAAGTTAAACAACCACAAACAACCTATTTCAAGAACTGTCTCTATTTTTCTAAAAGGACAATGAAAAAAAAATCACCAATCATCAGGATTACTTTATAAATGCTGGTCAGTTTAAACCGTTTTTATTCTCGATTTACTCTCTATTAAAATGGTTAAATACCCATTTAATAGTGCCTGGTTAACTGGGTTAACTATTTGGCTGGTTACTGAATGAAAACTACTCTATGTACTTAGAATATGAAATAAATTACAAGTTTTACTTAGCCTGGGTTCAGTTTCAGATGTGGGTCGGCCGAATGGATGCATAAAATCCTTATTAGATACTGACAAGATTATAAACACATAGATATACTCTCAATCTAGTAGAATTTCAATCCACTTGCTTAGAAACGACTAGAAAAAACTGATTCCACCTTTCCCGGATTATCTAAGGTTACATAAAGATTTGAATATTTAAACAACCACTAACAAATGCAAAATTTAAATTAATGGAGATATTATTAAAATTCCAATTTCTATGCAATAGAAATAAGTTACGTAACTTAAACAATATTTGTATAACAAATAAAATTCAATTATTATTAAAGTTTTAAAATATAATTACTCAAATGACTTATGATATTTAATCTTGTATTCTAGATATTTAAATAATTGTAAGTATAGGGGATTTGAACTCAGATTTTCAAGCATCCTTCAACTATCAACACTATCTCATACAACTGATATACATGATCATACACATGTAGAAAAGATAATCACTAATATACGTATTTCATGCTAAACCAGCACTCATCAGTTGGTCCAGATTATCATCTTCCACACATATATACAATCAGTGCTCAGTTTATATTAAGATAGCGAATCTTATACATTAATGGACAGGCTTCAACCTATTCCAATATTCCAGCCACCCATATCATTGAAAATCTGATGGTGAAAACCCAAATCCCATGCTGATGCCAATATTATTGCCATACCCATGTTGACCTCAAGTCAGTCTGACCCCTCATGCATAGGACCTTATTCATTTAAATACATAGAAGAGGGATGGGCAGAATACAAGCTTGATGTGTAAATATTTGAAAACCAGGCACTCTTCACAAACCTGGGAGCTTAATTGTAAGTATAGAGGATTTAAACTCAGATTTTCAAGCATCCTCAACTATCCACACTATCTCATACAACTGATACACATGGCCACACACATGTAGAAAAGATAAATAATCACCAATATACATATTTCATGCTAAACCAGCACTCAGCAGTTGGATTTGGGTTTTCACCATCAGATTTTCAGTGATATGGATGGTTGGAGTAGATTGAAGCCTGTCTATTAAAGTATAAGATTCGCTATATTAATATAAACTGAGCACTGATTATATATATGTGTGGGAGATGATAATCTGGACCAACTGATGAGTGCTGGTTTAGCATGAAATACGTATATTGGTGATTATTTATCTTTTCTACACGTGTGTGGTCATGTGTATCAGTTGCATGAGATAGTGTGAATAGTTGAAGGATGCTTGAAAAGTTCAAATCCCCTATACTTACAATTAAGTTCCAAGGTTTGTGAAGAGTGTCTGTTCTTTAAATATTTAAATAATGTTTTTTTTCTTTTGTTTTTTTTTTTTTTTAAAAAAACTAAGTACAGTAGTAATTGCAAATCATTATAACTTTTTTTTTTTTGATGTTTAATATTTATATATAAGCAAGGTAAATATAAAAAATATATCATTTTACCAATGTTAAGCCACATACACATATTTTCTATGATGCAGAGGCCACAACACAGGTTGCAACATAGTACATTATCCATCGTAATATGATAATGTAAATAAACGTAAATATGTTCAAGTGTTTCTTTAAAAGTTAGTGCGATTTTTGATGTTCAGACAAATTTTTGATTATTTGTAATTGCTATATGTTACTTTTAATCAGTTCTTTGTATATATCATTCTAAAATCGGAAGATTAATAAAGACAGGTTGAAGCGAACAATGTGAGTAGCATTTGGGTATATTTTTAAACAGTTTCCTATTTTTCAAGCAATAATTCCTAAAATTTGCATATTTCCCCCCTCTCTTTTCTAAAAAAAAAAAACCGATCACCAGATTTGTATCATTTTTGAGCTCAATGAATTCGTCAAATAATTTTATTATTAGTTGTCTAATAATTGCTGTTTTTAAATACCAAGGATTTTCTACAAACAACAGGAAATTCTTAGTATTTCTGTAAATTTGAAATCTGCTATATCCATTGTATAAGTTGATGAAATAATTTTCTGGAAAACTGTCAATACAATCCTTTACTCTGCCTGGAGCTATTTATGTGTTCTATATCACATATAATGTCACTCTATATATGATTTGCTTTATTGATTATATATATATCATAAGAAGTAAAGATAACAGTAGTAGACATTTTATGTTTAATAAAATATATTGTAATGGACAATAGGCATATCAATATCCAACACCAGAGGAAGGAATAGAAAATATTAGCATCTGTTAATTGAATGTAAATGCCTGAAAACAGAAAGGGTACAAATAATGAAGTTATGGAAGCATAAATATGAAAAAAGTGATTGTACAGAAAGTGGGTTATTGATTTTTATGCTGGGTTTGGGAAAAGATAAGGGGGATTTAGATATAAAGCCATAGAGTTGACAAAGATTATGTTGTGGAAATGGGATGGAGCAGAATATGGGAAAACTTAGAGTGGGAAATGGAAGGTAAAGTGGCTAACAGGTTTCTCTGGGCATAGTTGCTGAGAGATTCCTGACTCCGTTTAAGAAGTAACAGTGCATCACATCAAACATTAGTTTACTTATGAGAATCTTAATTATAAATGCCTACACAGCCATATCATTACTCATAGATACTTAAAATTATCTCTAGATTGTGGAGAACAGAGATTCATTAGAATATCAATTGAAATTGCTCCTTCTAAATTGGCACATATCACATTAAATATCTGGCAGGCTTTAAATATTAATATCCACATAAACTTACATTTATCATGCTGTGTCATTTCTGAAGACTATTACTAAGAAACTTTATTATTTATTTGATTCTGTTACATACATGTTAGCTAAATCAAGATGTGCACACATATGTATTTAACTTTTGCATTAAAGAACAAACAACAACAAAGCAACTCAATATAAGCATTTACAATGTGCAGATCAATACAAAATCAAGAGCTATGCATTATGCATATGATACAATACACTTTAAAAGTAAAATGGCAACAAGTAGCCTCTAAACCACCCAGAATACAAAATAAAATTCATGAAGTGAAATGCGTCAAAAGTCAAAGCAAAATCAAAATCATTCATAAGAAACTCAAGAGAAAATATATATCATGGGGAAGTTATTAATCATACACAAACTTCATATACGACTGCTATATAAAATCACACACATATGTATCTCAATCTTTAATTTCAGACTTACTACATTATTTATGTGATACACCCTGACTTACATAAATAATTACTGAATATCTTCAGAGAGAGATTTTTTTAAAAGTAAAAATTTTAACTATTTAAAATAACTAAATTCTTCCTATATTCTTTTTAAAAATTTTTTTTAGAAGATTAATTTAACTCAAGCTAAATTTTGATTATTAAAATCACTTCTGCTATTTAGAATTCTTTAGGAGGAAAAAAGAAATTTAAAAAACAACTGATTTTTCTTTTATATCAAATATTTAAAAACATGATATATATATTAAAAACAAGCATTATAAATTATAAGTATTAAAAATAACTTAACAGAAAAATATTAATTACAAATGACTTAAATAAAAATTGTTGTTGCATTTGACCAATTCTGTGCTGAATGCCTTTGTATTTTTTTTACTTTTTATTTTGTGAACTTATTATGCATTTGAGATAAAAGCTGCCTTTGTCTTGGATACTTAGAAATAAAAGTAATAGCTCCAACTTATGTTTAGTATTATTTGATAATTTAAAGTTGATTATTAATTGCAAAAATGCATGAAATAATTTTTAGAGTTGTGTTTGTCTGAGGATTTATGATGATGCCATTTTAATAGTAATTATATATTGGTTTATTTTCATCATCTAATATTAAATGAAGAAAATAATAACACATATTTTTGCCTGTTTCTCCACCCCTCCTCCTTTTTTTAAAAAAAATAAAATAAATACATTTAGATTTATTATAATTGCATCTTTATCTTGGCGAAATTAGTGTTTTAAAAGTTTTAAGCAAAAATAGATTAATTGAATATATTTTAGTTAATTAACATATATACACCTAGGTCTCGTTTTACGCGATAGATAGGTTCCTCAGAAAACACGCGCAAACGAAATCGTGCAAAAATAGACGTAACTTACATTGAAAAAGGGGGGATGCGGTCTGTGATTTTTCAAAATTCGCATAAAAGCAAAGCACCAATGTAAAATTACTTTAAAATTCACGCAAAAAAAAAATAAGGAAATAAAATATGACTAATAAAAAATTTCAAATTTGAAAAAAATTGATAGAAGACAAACTTTTTTTAACTATAAAATTTAATTTTATTCAAAATAATATATTTTTATGCATAATTTACTGTACAGTAATTTACATTTTTTTTATACACATTTTAATTATTATCGATAAACAAGTTCGTTTGCAAACTGATAAAAAAATCAGATTTTTCTCAAGAGGAAATACAACTAGCACCAACTTCACTCTCATGTTGTGTTGATTTTCTGGTGACAACGTAATTAGTAATTAATCTTTGAGACAATGATTTTATTAATTGTTTATGAAGCTCGCGATATCCAGACATACAACCATTTAGCTCTCGTTGGAATTTAAGAACACGTTAATGATTAGTGTCATTAATAAGAAAATAATAATTGATTACGTTCTTTTTTAAAAAGCAAAAACAGAATGTGATTTAAAATGCAAAATTAACACGCACAATGTTTGAACAAATTTACATTATAATCTTGTAAAATTTAATATGTGTATACATAAAATGTGAAAATCATGATTTTAATTTCATTATTGCATAAAATCTTACTATTATAAAGCACTGAAAATATTGAAATTAAGATGAAAGTCAAATTCCAATAATGTGCTATTACTTTCAATATAACGTAAGTGCGCGAAATTTATTATTTAAAGTAATAGAGCATTATCGGAAATCGACTTCCGGTGAAACACGAATCGCGTAACTTCAAAATCGTGTTAAAATAAGTCCGCGTAAAAAGAGACCCGGGTGTATACAAATTTATTATTACTACACTTTGTTACTATATATAATCAAAGTATGTTTTTTTTTCTTGTGTCATAGCATCGGCCAGGAAGCGAACCTGCTAACCCGGGACAACTGCTTGTAAGGCAGCTATGCTGACCACTCGACCACCAATGCTTGACAGAAAGTATGTTTTTGATTATCTATTGTACTGAATAAAACATTTTTTTTTTGATATGATAAACATTCCATTTATCTCTGATGTGTCATAAATTAAGTTACAGACTGTCCTGTTAGAAGACTGGATGAAAATTAGTTAAGTGCTTGTAGACACCGAGTAAGAAAAATTTAACAATAAAAGTTTTATTATAGTATGCTGAGTTTTTGATATCTTACTTCTGATATCATACTCTCAGAAATGACTAGCTGATTAGAGGATTGTTATGCCTTGGTACAAATACAGGATGTTTATCAATATTTGCAATAAGTTCTACAAGAAGATTAAAGTTATATTTATACGAGCTGCCCCCCCCCCCCCACCCTATATCCTAAAGTCTCCTGAAGTATAAATAAAATTTGTTCTGACTTATATAGAATTAGCCTTTGAACCTCACCCACTGTAAATCAATTGATTAATAATTCCAAAGATAAACTCCCAAACAAGCAAACCCTTCACACTGTTTACAAGATTTCTTGCAACCAAATTAATTGCAATGCTGTTTATTTCAAAGAATCCCAAGTGTTCCAACACCAAACCTCTATAGAAATGCTAAAAACAATCCACATTATAAATCAATATTTCTAAAGCACAACAACAAACTTGACCACACACTCGAGCCTACATCAGCTAATGTTGTATGTATAGAAAAGAATGATTTTAAACACAAGATAAAGGTTTGGCTTATCGCCAACAATGCTAACTCAATAAATAAAAATAAATCCTGGTTTCCCCTCTCTAAAAAGTGGGCCATATAAATTAATTGTATACAAGTTACATAAAATTTACATTATATTGTTTACCCACAATCCTCTCATCCCCTAGTCATTGCTATGAATATATCAGGATTAAGATATCGAAAGCTGCTCAGCATATTATAATAAAACTTTTATTGTTAAGCTTTTCTTACTTAGGATTTCCAAGTGTCACATGACCACCATTTCTTATGTTTGCTCATAACTGTTATTGAAGCAGGAAAACCTCTCCATACAGTAGTGCCATTCAGTGAAAGCCTTCTGGCATCCATTGATTACTCTGGTTGTACAGAGTGGTACTACTGTATGGAGAGTTTTGCCTGTTTTACTAGGACTTCCAAGTGCTTATATTAATTGTATAGGAAATATAAACCAATGTAATAAGTGAATAATCTAAATGTAATTATTATAATGTAAAATTCGTTATCCTTTTTGTTTTTGACTGTAATAAATTGGCCAAAATGTTTCTGACATAGGGCAAAGAAACATGTTTTTAATATGCATGTCAATCTTCTATTTTTTGATGATGTTGCTTTCAAAAAATCATTATCCTATGAAATCATCAGTCTTACAAAAATGATCAACATTTAAAAATACAATGATTTTTTTAAAAATTACAATTTTTTTAAATAAGCTGACTGTTAATCTAAATAATGAGCACAAAGTAATAATAATTACTATGTGAATTTTAGTGTAAAAGTTCATCATATGCAGGAATTATAAAGTGTTTATCAAATTATATTTTTACAATTTCAAATAAAATTATACTCTCCATCCAAATAATAGAGAATCATCACATAATTTGAATATTTTTTATTTTTTTTGCAGAAGTCTAAAAAAAAAAATAATCATACCTCATGCTATTTTAGAATAACCTTAAATTCCCTCATTTATCTAAGGTTAGATCAAAGTTAATTTCTAAAAATAATCATCTTGGAAAGCTTGCTGTCAGATGAAGTACTTTAAGGATAACCTCCTTAGCACTAGAAATTTCCATTGATGAATTTTATTTTCCATTTGGAGAAAAAGTTCTCACACTAAACTCCTGAGTACTCAAATAAATGTTATCATGAGAAATATTAATGATACCCTTAAGTTTACTTTTTTGCAGTCACTTCGTGCTCTTTCACATATTTCTCCACCAAATAGAAAAAAAAAATGTCTCAAAGAAAATATATAAAGAACTGTTAAGCAGGCCATATTTGCTATAATTCAAATATAGTTTCACCACTCAAGACGTGACTCAAATAATGTTTCCTATTTTGGATACTCAACTAAGAATCTACAATAAAAAAATAATTGTTTTAAAAATGGAATTCTTAAGAGATTCAAAATATTTTTTTTTCCATATCCAGCAACAAAGCCAGATAATTTTGATCTTCCTAGAAGGCACTGGAATCTCATCAACAGATTTAGGATATCTCATGGTTATTGTGCTCATCTGCTTCATAAATGAAATTCATTGATAATTGTAAATGTGGGCAAATATGAACCATGAACCACATTGTTAGTAACTATTGAATTTATGGTTACAGAGGCAGAATTAATAGATTTAATAGAACTACTAATGAATCTTTCTACTGATTAAAATCTATAATTTTTTTATGACATCTTAATAATAGTTACACTTTCTAAGTTCACTATGTTTAATAAATAAAAATTCCATTAGAAAATGTCATTGTTTTTCTATACATATATGTTAATTTCTCATTAGACAATAGTTTTATACATACATAATAATAAGTGCTTTATAAAATGTTAAAATATTTAGTTAATGGTTTGTTTATTGCTTGCTCATCACATCACTTGTTCTAGGTAATTTATGTAATGACAGACTCTGGGATGCAAGATCCATAAGGCACGATTCCAGCTTACCATCTCCTGTGCTCACATTCGATTATTTATTTATTTGTCATAGCCTTCCCCAGCATCCCTCCAAAAAAACAATGTTCAAAAACATAAAATTTGGTTGCCAAAAAATCTTACCAACAGTTTTTAAATAGTTTATTGTACAGTGAAGTGTTTCCCATAATTTCTCAATGAAGAAATATTTTTATAGTATTCAAATGTACGGTGATGATGACTTGTGCCCCCTTACAAAATCTAACTTTAACAATTTCAAATATCATCAACGTTAGTTATTGGAACAGCAAGCCAAAAGCATCATCAAATCTTTCAACAATTATGTATCAGTTATTTAAGATTTTCAAATTAAATTTTTAACAAAAACTGAGCCATGAGAAATAATTATAATTATTTTATATAGTCTTTTCAAAACCGTTGTAATTCATAATTTTTATTTAAATAGACATTTTAGTCATTGATTTACGTGGGTTTTTAAAAATAATAACCCGCCAAAGAAAACTACTTATATTAAGCTATAGTGCGAATTATGTTATTTATTTGAATCTGTCAATTAAATTGCCAATATTAAAAAAAAAATCCAACTATTTAAACATATTTTTATATTTGATTTTTGCAATAAACAAATTTATCTTCACATCAAATTATCTTTTTTTTAAAAAAAAATATTATCCAGTTGGAATGATTGAAGATATTAATCCCGGGGATATTTCGTCAATATTATCTATTTTATAAATTACTCCCCACCAATAGTTCCTTTATTAGAATCTGATTCAATGATATCATATTTATGTTAGCATTTTATTCTGTTAAAATATTAATATAATTATCGCCGTAAAACATTTTATTATTATCACAATTATGTAATTTTAGATATTATACGTGTATCACATTTTTATTTTATAATAATCTAAAAGTGCCCTTGTATTGTTATACTACTATTTTTAAAAAGTAGGTAAAATGTGATTCATTCTCTCTTTATATATATTTTAAAAATAAGTTTTGTATTAATGTAAACAGTTTCGTAGATGCTGTTATTAATATATATATACAGATTGTTACTCAAAACAATAGAAACTCAATCCACGCTATAGATGAATTTCTAGAATGTGTTTCTTAATAACAGAAATAAAAGAAATATATTGGTAACTGAGTTGATATTGACTCATAAAAAAAGTAGATATGTTAAGTGAAGTTATATATATATTATAATTATAAGGTGGGCATAAAAATATTTTTTTTTGTTTATGTTGGGCATCAAATTATACATATAAATAAATATTTTAAAAAAACGTCGCACATTTTATACTATATATCTCTAAGGATAGCTATATTAAATCCTTTATAGTTTATATTATGTAGTTACACAAATTTTTATATAAACTAAATTTTACGAAACGATATTCATTTTGTTAACTAAGAATTCTTATATCTATATGAAGGTATAGGTTGGATCTATCAGACATTTTTTTTTTGATATTACTATATTTAGACTAACTACCGTATACATCGTTAATACTTCCATATTGAAAAGCCAAACTTTATTTGATGATAATATGTTAAAAGTATAAGTAGGCATAGATTGGACATTAAAGTAAATAATATATATACTGATTAATGCAAAATAAATATCATACTTAATAATTCTATAAATTTATATATGTTTACATTTTTTTAATGACTTCATAAGTTTACATAAACATTTATTATGGGGATATTCTCAAAGCTTGTTCAGAGCTTATTTTGGGAGCTCTATATATATATATCACAGTCCATCGAAGTGATTAGTCGGTTTGTATAAATAATTACAGGTTATTATTAATAATAACCAAATAAAATGGTCAAAGTGATTAATTTGAGAAAATATATCACACGAACCTGTTGTTGTTAATAATTCCAGACTGTCAACGATAAATTTCATAAATTTCAATGTGTTAGGTTCAAAGCTTCTCCTTATTCCAGAAGAAAGAAGGAGTTGTATTGTTGTGTTCTCATTAGCCATTTGCTTAGTGCTGGATTCTATATTATTGGAATAGATTGTTTTTTATTTACATCTATCGCTAGTATGACTAGCAATTTGTTTTTACATTTTCATTAATTTTACGTTACCCATAAGCATAATGAAGGATTTAGACAGAATGAAGAAACGACTTAATCATCAAATGAATAATTTGAAATTGAAAAAGTGGGAAAATCATCGGTTATTTACAAGAGAAGAGTATTATTTATTTTTGCTAAAAGTTAAAGAAAACGAAAAGATTTCTGGAAAATCACCTGCAGAATACCAACAGTTTATCAAGATAGAATATTATATAAACTGGAAATGTTGAAAAACTCACCATACAAATTAAAAATGAAAAGGAACCACTTATATATTACACTTTTTGGAAGAGAATTTTCAATTAATTCATGGGATCTATATCGCAATTGGTCATGCAGGATGAAAGGAAAGAGTTTAAGGCAAAGTATAAGAACATTAGAGTAGAAAGTGTTATGTTGTATTTAAATCTCTGCAAACCCTGTCAAAAGAAGTAAGCATTCCAAAAATAAGGCCTATTATAAAACCATTAAAGGTAGTAAATTCGAGATATCAAGTTGATCTGATAGATATGCAATCAAGCAGATGGTGATTATAAATTTATAATGGTTTATTAAGACTATCTTACAAAATTTGTTCAATTAAGAGCTTTAAAAACAAAACTTGTTTAGGAAATTGCTTACCAATTATAGGATATATTTAGAATATTTGGAGCACCATGAATCTTTCAAGTGAAAGTGGCTGAGAATGTATGAACAGAATTATTGAAGAAGTCTGCAGAATGTGACATGAATTTAAAATTATTCTTAGAAAACAGACATAAACAATCACAAGGCTCAGTTGAAAGAGCAAATCAAGATACTGAAAATATGTTATCCATCTGGCTTGAAACAAACAATACAAATAAATGGTCAGAAGAATTAAAATTCATTCAATTTATGAAAAATAGAGCCTCTCGTTCTGGAATAGACTGCAGTCCCTACAAGGCTATGTTTGGTTGCAAATCTAGAATAGATTTGAAAGCATACTTGCCAGTTAAAACTTTATCAGAAATTATTAATGAAGATCTTGAGATGATATTAAAAGATTAATCCAATAGTGATGCCAAACTCCAGAGAATAGTCCCAGAAGATGATAGTGATGTTACAGCAGAGAATAATGATAACATGGAAGTAAATGATTCAAGTGAAGATTTGCAATTAATAACTGTTGAAGATCCAAACAAAAGTAGGAATGGGAGCATTAACCAAATCATAGATCAAACACATTTTTCTGAAATATTGCCAAGCAATATGGAAGATAATGAAGAAAAAATATTGGTTGTATTGAAAATAGTGATAAGATCAAAGAAGATTCTTCTTACACACTTGATGAAATCTGCAAACAAATTCAAGAAGTTCAAAATTTTTCTAAGCAGAGTCTAAATAAACAAGCTGAAAAATTGTTACAGCTTTTAAAGACTAAATTTTCAATTCCAAATGTAGGAGAATGCATTCAGATAAGAATTCTAGATGTAGATAGGGTAAAGCTGATTACTGGAATATTATAACTTATTATGTCAATTTTGTCTTTGGTTATATACTGGAAAAATGAACAGCTTCATCATTTATTAAAGCATTTTAAATATTCTTTTAAAAATTGTATTCTGTTCACTCAAGCACTTAATTGTAGTAATTAAAAAAATTACTGTCTACTTTAAAAGTCCACAATTTAAATAGTTCAGTTTCACAATGTATAATATCATACATTAAAATTATGTTCTTTTTTTAAAGAAAACTTCACATTAATTTATTCACCTAACTTATCTTTTAAATGTTCTTTAGCAAACATTAATAAAGTAACCATACAATAAAGTTCATCTTTTTTTATCAATTAGCAAGTCAGCCTTTTAAAAGTCTTTATCAAGAGAATACTTTTTTTTCTTCCATATGTCATAGCATCAGCCGGGATGCGAACCGACAACCGTCTGCAAACAATTACTTGCTTGCAAGGTGGCTGCGATGATCAAGAGAATACTTTAAAATAAATTCACTTAAATAGTCACAAATTGCACATTTTCTATTGAAGCAAAATTTTTTATCTTTAAATGCAACTTCAAAAAGTTTTCCACAGTTAATTTAAATCTTATTTTACTAAAGGTGAGACATAGAAATTAAAAATGATCTAATACAATGTCAAATACAGTTTTGAAAAACAATATAAAAACATATTACCTTTTTCTTCTTTAAATTCCGGTTTAAGCATGTTTGAATAAACTGAATTAGTAAAAAGTAAATATTTTCCCCAAGTATTTTGTTAACTCTTTAGAAGCTTCTGAATTAGGTTAGATATGAGAAACAAAATATCATATCTTCTAGCCATACATTTTTAATGATGAAATAAAAGTTTTTGAAAATTAATGCTTTAAATAAAAAAAAATAAAATAAAAAATTACTATTTTCTTGAGGAGCAAGCACACACAAGAGATCAGCAATAGATGAAAGAATATCAGCATCCTCATGTAATAACAATTCTCATCTTTTATATATTCATTTTGATAGGCATCTTAATTAGACATACCTTCCAAAATTCTGACACCTATCAAAAATATGCAAACTACTGCACAGAATTAATTAAGAAAATTACATTATTTTATTTTTAAATACCATGTGATAATTTAAACTTTTAGTTGATCTTTCTAAAATAATTATTTAATTAATAAAAATAAAATGAAACAATAAAATCAATAATATATTTATTTTAAATCCCTACTTTTTAAATTTATCAGAAGATCTTTGGATTTATTTTAAAACATTTTTAGGATTAAATTAACTATTCATTTATCTTTGAATACTTAATAACTAAAATTAACTCTATTTGTAACAAATATTATATCAAATCACCTCATATGCTACAAATTCACACACGCATACAGGAAATTGCTTTATGTCTTAAATTTAACCTGTTTTAATAATTAACTAGCATATTTTTAACTGACTTGATGTTATTTAAAATGAACTAATCAGCTTTATTCAAATATTTTAAAATCTACTAAATAAAAAATAACTCAACTAAATTATTAATCACTTTGAAATGAATTTAATAATTATAACAAAATCAACTCACAAACTATCTCACACATTTTAAAGCATAAAATTAACTTTATTCAGTCCTATATTATCTCTAATTCTGTTTACTTTTTACTCCATGAAATTATACATAAACTAACCATTAATTTTTAACTTGAAAGCATACTTATATATTAGTGCTACATCTTTATAATAACTTTTAAGCCATTATACATTATATATTTTGTATTTATAGTTATTTGACTGGAATAAATTTTATCAATGAAATAAACTTTAGATACCATAATTTTCACTTTATTTGCACAATACATTTTATCATCTTCTCTTCTATTTTATTTTACTTTTTAAAAAATATCATGAACTTATAAAGGTAAGACAGTCAACTAAGACAATGTGCAATAGCACAGGATCACAATATATGTAATAAATGTTTATGTAAATTTATGAAGTCATTCAAAATGTAAATATACATAGATTTATAGAATTATTAAGTATATTTATTTTGCATTAATCAGTATACATATTATTTACTTAATGCCCAGTCTATGCCTATTTATATTTTTAATAAATATTAATACCATCAAATAAATTTTGGCTTTCCAATGTGGAAGTATTAACGACCTATATTGTAGTTAGTCTAAATATAGTAATATAAAAAAACTGTCTGACAGATCCAATCTTTCATCATTATCATCATCAAACATTATCAATCCACTGCAGGATGAAGGTCTCTCCAAGTTCAATCCATCTTCTCTGATCTCTAGCATCTCTTCTCTGTATCACTCCTTTACATTTATATATAAAAGAGAATTCTTAGTTAACAAAATTAATACCACTCTGTAAAATTTAGTTTATGTAAAAATTTATGTAACTACATAGTATAAACTATAAAGTATCTAATATAGATATCCTTACAGATATATAGGTATAAAATTTGCATTTTTAAAACATATTTATTTATACATATAATTTGATGCTCAATATAAGACTAAAATATATTTTAATGCCCACTTTACCATTATGATATATATTATAATGGTTGCAACTCTCTCTTACCCCAATGTACCCTAACAGGGTGCCAATAGGTTATTTGAACCTAGAAAAATTTATAAAGTAGGCAGACATGTATGGGTAAGTTCCAATTTTATTGATCGTTAGCCCTAATTGCTAGCTCATGGAGAAACTGGGCTTTAAGATAGAAAAGACAAACTCAATCCTTTAAATCATTGATTTCAAATAAAATTAATAAAGATAATAAAACAAGTCACTGCCAAACTAATGAGACAAAACATGTTTATTATGCACATACACATCAAACACAAAATTTTGAGAACTGAATTCATTGTTTAACATTTATTATACGATGTACCGGTAGAAAAACGTCTATTGATCCAACAATACCTGGAATACAGGTAAAGTACCTCGAATCTGACCATGTACAAGATATATAAGTCAGGTACATCATGAATTCTGCTCTATTTACCTATATCCTCAGATCAAAGATCTAATCAATAACATTTCTCAACGATAACATCAAATTCCTTCATTTTCACCATGCCGGAGCTGGCCTTCAAGCATGAGATTCATTTTTAATTATATTTTAATGAGAACTTGGGTGATTTAATTTATATGTATACTTAAAATCAAAGATTACTTAAAATAAAAAGTAAATGAAAGGATTCGAAAAACACTGGAAGTTTAGTTTTAGATATATATTTTAAACTCATTAATTATTTTAAATTTACATTTGAA